>QANT01004956.1:0-21184 GCA_003254885.1 Purshia tridentata
AACCAAACACAAAAGAAAATTACAAAAGTTACCATAGATTCACACTCCACTATCTCTAAATTCAGAGCTCCAATTGTCACAGAAGTCTATAAATTTAATACCCCAAAAATTACAGAAATTCCTATACAATTTCTACTCCAAAATTCACAATTAAACACCAAATTTAACATACAACAGCAAGAATACAGATCGGAGGAGTGTATCTCACACCAAACCGCGGCCAAAGAGTGGCCGGAATCAACACAAGTAGCGGTGGCAGAGGCGGCTAGGGCTGGAAATTTGGGAATTTTTGATTCGGCTAGAATCAGACACAAGCAAACACACTAGCTTAAAGACCATGCCAAGAGGAGAAGAATGAGACCGGAATCGTCTCGATCCGACGCCGGAATCGCCGACAACGGCGGCGGGAATCCTTCGGACTTCTCAGCTTCGATTGGCGTCTTGTGGTGGTTGGTTGGAAAATCCGAGGACACCACCATGCTCAGGACGACGAGAGGAAGGAGACCCAGTAGGTCCGGTGCCGCGACTTGGTCGGAGACGGCAAATCGCCGACAAGTTTGGACTGCTTTCGGTGGTTTTCTGAGCGAATGGCGGCCAGAGGAAGGAAGAGGAGAGAGATACGAACTCTCTACTGCCGATCTTGCCTCCATCCATCGCCGAACGGCCAGTCACTTGCCGTCAACAGTGAACAGAGAAGGAGAGTGCAGCGCGAGAGGAAAGAGCCAGCAAGGAGATGACGAGAGAGAGAGAGAGAGAGAGAGAGAGAGAGAGAGAGTGAAATAAGAAAGTTATTGAGCAAAATTACAAATGTTTATATCAATAGTTTGTTAGGTTATTATATTTACTGTTTTACATCCTTATCATTTTATAATTTTATATATATATGTAACATATAATTTAGGGTTTAATAAGATAATGTTAATTTTCTTTATTTTCACCAAACTTAGGAAATAAAAAATAAATTTAGTGTATAAAGGAATTTAGAGTTTAGCCTTAGGGTTTAAGGTATAGGGTTTATGGTCTAGCCTTTAGAGTATTTAATAGAATTTAAAATTTAGTGTTTATGGTTTAGGGTATAAGATAAGGTATAGGGCTTAGGGTTTATGGTTTATAGTTTATGCCTTTAGGGTATTTAATATGATTTAGTATTTATGGTTTAGAGTTTAAAATTTAGAGTATAAGAAGCATGTATGTGGTATAAGGTATATGGTTTAAGGTATAAAGTCTATAGGGTATAGGGTATATGGTGGGTAAGATTTAGGATATAGGGTATAGGGTTTTAAGGTATAAAGTATATATGAGGTTTAGGGTATAGGATATATATGGGGGTTTAGGGTTTAGGGTATGGGGGTTTAGGGTTTAGGGTATGGGGGTTTAGGGTATAGGGTATGTATAGGGGTTTAGGGTTTAGGGTATGGGTGTTTAAGGTATAGGGTATATATGAGATTTAGAGTTTAGGGTATAGGGTATATATGGGGGTTTAGGGTATAGGGTATAGGGTATATATGGGAGTTTAGGGTTTAGGGTATAGGGTAAGTAGAATATGTTTAAATATATATATATATATTGGAAAAATAAGTTCACAAGAACAACTTAGCTTGGTGGTAAGGCGGAGGTGCTCCTTCATTGAGGTCTTGAGTTCGATTCACAGGGCTTCTAGTTTCTGTCATAAAATTTTAATATTAAAATAATAGAATGTATATGTAATCGGGGCGGGGCCGGGGACGGGGGACCAAATACCATCCCTGCCCCGCCCTCGACTCGGGTCCCCATTGGCCCCGTTTATCATCCCCATCGGGTTTTAATCGGATTGGATCCCCGCAGGGATTTTTGCCATCCCTACATAGGACCAATTAAAAGAGTNCGGGGACCCTAACCCGCGGGGATTTTTGCCATCCCTAGGTTTGGCGTGTAAGGATGAGTGAATTGAGTGTGTTTGGCGCTCATCACCTCTCTCTCTCTCTCTCTCTCCTACTAGGCTCAAGTTCCCACATTGTCATCATTTAGATGCTAGGCTAGCTTTTAATAAATTGGATAAGGCTTACCTAAGCTTATCTATGGGTTTGCTTTTCAAAACAAATTAAACCTTTTTCTTTAAAAATCTTTTTGCATGAAACAAGTTTTAAAACCAAGGTGATATTCCAAGTGTGGTGCTGTGACACCCCTTGGTCACACTCTCATGGCTCACAGTTTCAGAAAAAGGGCCCGAGGGTCAGGGTGTGTCAGTTTGGTCGGGGTGTGTCAGTGCACCTATGTACACATACACATGCATTCATACCTTTTATTTAAAAATTAGATATATGTATATACTTGAAAATTCGCATTTTAAAACACCTTAGACTTAAGGTTTTCCTTTAACAAAAGTTGGTAATTAAAAATCTCATAGTTTCTCTTCTAATTGGCCTTCCCATTTGATTCAAAAGTGCCTAGTCTAAATCATAAATTTTGGGTATAAGGTGGTGAATTAATTTTTGAAGTGATCGAGTGCTCAGCTCTCTAAGTCTTAAGATTTTGATTTCCTCTCTTTTTCTTTGTAAAATTAAAATTGTCATGCCCCGACCCTCGGGCACATGAAAACCAACTGAAAACTGGAACTGCCAAATCTTTTCCTGGAACCGTGAGCCATGAATATAAAATAATTTATTGAAAACAACTGTAATTTCACAAAACTCTTTACATAAAAATTCAAAGTGTAAAAAAACACAGTTCTAAAATGCTGCTTCGTCTTCTCTCCACTGTCTCCTCAAGCTGCTTAACCTGCAAAACAAATCCTGCACCCAACCAAAGGTGCACCGAGTTTAAACACAAACCTGGTAAGCTCACTAGAGCTCGTGTGAGTGAAGACTAACTGTAACCTCAAACTAGAAATTCAAATAAAAATAATTAAATTAATAACCACCTCAAGCCTCGAATCACAAGCAAACCACAAACTAGCAATCACAATCCTTAACTCGGTCACCAATCCTCTAAACCAATCAAATTTACTGTGATCAGTAATACCTCAATTATCCTCAATTAATCCCTTTCAACTGAAAATCACCTCGAATTAGTCCACAGGANTCCCTTTAAACTAAAAATCACCTCGATTTAGTCCACAAGATCCTGACCTGGAATACAACATCCATTCAGAACCAACTTAAACCTCAATTAATCCTTTAAGCTGAAAATAACCTTTAAACGGTCGGGATTTCCAATCCTAATTCCGTACCCCCTTAACTAGCAATCAGCAAACAAGCACACAAAGCAAGCAAACAACTAACTAAAGTGAAATGAACTGAACTTAGGTTCACTCACAGTGACCACGTGAGAAGACCGAACTGTCCTTCGTAGCTCCTTTGCTCGGAACAATTCCGGAGCCAAGAGTACCTGTTAAGATTAGACAACCAACAAAATCAAACAGGTTTACCAAAAAGGCCGTTCAACAGTCATAACGGGCGGTAACCACCACACATGGTGGCTGCCCAGCCCCGAAAAACACACGTAAACTCACCCAAAACTCACTGAAGCTCGGGGTTGGTCCTACTAAGCTTTGGGGAGGCTGAACGGCACTGGAGAACACCCAACACGACCACCACGCACGGCAAAGCCATGGTGGCCGTGGCTGCCCAACCTAGGTAAAACGCAAACTTGGATTTCAAGCTCAACCAACTACACAGACTTCAAGAGGAGGTCGAGGGGATCGAAAACCATACCTCACTCGACTGAAAAGGTGGCCAAAAAAGGAGAAACTCGTCGGAGAAGCCGCAGCCTTCACGGCTTTGATCTGCCACCCACGGCGGTCCAACGGACGATCGGAGCACACCACTGTGATGGGCTTAACGAAGTGAAGAAGTCTAGGCTGGTGGGAGGTCGCGCCGTCGCCGAAAAAGGGAGATCGCCACCGAAGACTCTCATTATGCGAGAACGAAAGCTCGAGTTCTGGGCTACTCTGGGCTGAACAACAGCCAAGGGGAGGAAGAGGAGGGAGGTGCGAGCACGGCAAGCTGAAGCCCGGCCTCAGTCGCCGTCGGACGCGCCCTCAAGTGCTGGTGGAAGGCGCGGCTGGAGGGAGAGTCGAGAGAGAGAGAGGCTTCGGGAGACAGGAGAGAGAAATTGAGGAATTCTGGGTTTTTGGGGTTTTTAAAATCAACTTTTTTAAAATTACAAGTTTGCCCCTCTCTTCACACGTTTGTAATTTCCAAACCGTAGCTCTATTTAATGCGTGCTTTGTGTCTACGAACTCGTGAGAACGAGACCTTTCCAACGAAACCAAAGTCAATGCGAAAACTTTGCTCGAACTAAAAATCCACTTTTGCCCCCCAAGTTTAAAAGTCAAACTTTAAAATTAAAAAAACGCCCAAATCGTTTTACTTCTCCAGTAAATCCCAAAATCCTTTAAAAACTTTTTTAAACAAACTTTGGAAAAGTGCGGGGTCTTACATTGATCAATTCTGCTTGTTGAGGTCTTATATCCTTACTGAGCCATTGGTTTGAGCTCATCCCCTCATAGACTTTGCAGGTATTTAATTGAGAATTAGCATGGAGCTGATTAGAAGAAGTAAATGGGACTAAGCATGAACCGAAGCTTGATTTAGAGAGATGTAAAGGACAAAAGTACAGTTAATTTTGTAAATTAAGCTTGAATTCAGTTGTAATACAAAGTTTATTTTTATTTATTTTAATTTCCAGATCACATTCTAGTTATATAAGTTAATTTTATAATTATAGTGTGATTCACTCCTTTAATCCTAGGTTGGGGCGTGACAAGGTGGTATCAAAGCATATGGATTAGATAACTTCAGGTCTGTGGAGACATGTTGAGTGGTAAGGGTAACCCTTGGTAGACTTAACGAAGTTAAGTGTAAGATTAGTTTCGATTAGAATTTGTTGAGATGGTTTAATTGTTTAGAAATGGTTTGAGTTATTAGATTCTAAGGACTTCGAGCTTTGAAGTGCCAGTTCAAAGGATTAAGATTTTGATACTGTAGAGATTAAGTATATGGAATCTTAGACTTATTTGTGGAAATTTAATAATTGGAGATATATGTAATTTTGCGAGTTTTTTTTTGAATCAAAAGTTGAACAAGGATGAAAGTTGGATTATTGCGATTTTGTAATCTCAATGATTTGTTATCTTGAGATGATGGAATGGATGATGGAATGAGGGTTTTCCTTGTATGGTGAGAGGTGATTTTGAAATTGAGAGAGTGGGAGTGGTTGTGATGCATGGCTAGGATGAGAAGAAAAGAAAAGATGAAGAGATAAGGTTAGGTAAGTTCAAATTTGAAGATATTCTAATTTCTCTTGCTAGAGTTGGACTTTGATGTTTGGGGGAATAGGTAGATGTTCCCTTTGCTTTATCTGGTGTCTTCATATTGTTGGGGAGGCCCTTAGCTAGGAATGGTTGGACCTAGTGATAGCTTTTACCCAAAATGGAAAGATTACTTTTTGACCATTTGTACTTTTGCTGTCATAAATTCTTAGCTGTCTTTGGAGGGCTATTTGAATACCTTAAACAACCCTGAAAATTAAAATTATATATCAATGGAATGCCTGGATGTCTTCTTTCCAGCCATTATCATATGCCTCAATCCAAGGTCAGATGACACAGTTATGACCTAAACAATGAAGCTGACTTGTTCTTCTCAAGAACAGTTTTGGGTTGATTTGAAATTCAAAATGAACACCTTAGAAGTCTTCAAATGTAACACAATTTGACCTGAAAACCCTTCATGGTGTTAGCTTCTATCTCCAATTAGATTCATGTCAAAATCTAATTAAGAAAATAAATGGTACAATTTCACATTTTATTACTTAGGCCTTCCACTATGCTGCCAGATAGTGAAAGCCAAAAGGCATATTGGCTTTCAATTTGGCATTTTTCTGCTGCTATGGGCCGGAAGTTAATAGTCAAATTGGGTTAAAACCCATATTGATATTGAAATTTGGGTATCAGCAAAACCCAAAAGCCAAAATGTGGGCCCACTTGAATTAAAGCAAAAGTAGCCCGGGCCCACAAATTTTTGAATGTTACAACAGGAGAGAGAAACAGCATTTGGCTGTTGGAGGGTGGGTCCCGCGTGTGACTCCTTGTCTCCTGAGCGTGCCTGGCGTCGCGTGCTGCCCACGGACACTCCAAATTAATTGCCCGTTGGAAATCAACGGTTCTGCCGAGCTGCCCAGATCTGCCACGCTGACGCCTTTTTTTTTTTCGAAATGGATGGCTTGGATTAATGGGCCGTTCCAACGGCCCAGATCTGCCCATCTCTTAAAAAACATAAAATCATTATTTTAAATCTGAAAAAATCGAAAAAAACTCCAGAAATTTTTTTAAAAATCCCACAAAATTTCTAACGGCCATATTCTCAAAACTTCTATATATATCACCTACTATCACAATGTTTCCTCACAAACACAAAGCTTTGACACCAAATTCACAAAAAAAAATTTAGTTTTTATCATGGTGAGACCTAGAGTAACTTCTTGGTCATACACTGAAGATCAAGCCCTAGTGAAGGCTTGGCAAGAAAGGTGTCCAGACGCATGTTTTGGTGCTAATCAAAGACAAGAGGTGCTTTGGGAGGGGATTTTTCAACTTTTCGTCCGCAACATGGGAGGATCCACTGTTCGTACCGTTGGCGGTGCAAAATCAAGATGGATGCTCATAGGTTGGGCTTGCACGAAGTTCTACGCTTCATTTATGGAGGCCGAACGAATGCGCCAAAGTGGTAGCAATGACAGTAACGTGGTTAGTTATAGTATAGTATTTTTGCCTCATTTTATTTAATTGTATGTTTATTTGGTTGTTTTTTATTCAATTTGTTTATTTATTTAATATCATATTTGTAGTTTGCAAATGCACTTATGTCTTTTAAGGACAAGATTGGAAAGAACTTTGATTTTCTACATGTTTGGGATGATTTAAAAGAAAGTGCTAAGTATGCAGCGGCAAATACGGTGCCGCGAATAAATACACCCGGACTGACCACCGATGATCAATGTACTCCTGAGAGTGACAATGCTGGTCCTAGCATTCCACTTAGCGCAAACCATGACCCACCCCCATTTCAGCCAGTGGGTCCTCGTAGGCCGAGGCCACCAGGACAAAATCGTTCCAAACGGGCGAAGGAAGATGAATCTCACCAAGATGTGACGGGTGAGAGGCTTGACGAGTACAATAGGAATACACAAATTCTGATTCAAAGCAGGCTTGACAGAGAGTGTGCTAGAGAAGTAAGAGAGAGGGAGAGACTCAAGAGGCTACAAGACCAAGAAGAGCAATTTATTATGAGCCAAAACATCTCTACCATGAATCCGATGCAACAGAGGTATTGAGAACGTAAACAAGCTGCCATTGAGGCTAGGTATGAGATGCAAGATAGCCAAAGCTCTCACGAGGACTACTGCCCTGATCTTTCCAATTTCAATCAGTCACACCATGGGTACCCTCCTAATAATTAAGATACTTATTTTGAATTCTGTTTTCTCATAAAAGTTATGTATCAGCGTTGAAATATGTTTGTATTTTTATATTTTTAGTTAGCTATAACTATGTTTGAATTTCAAGTATTTGAATAAAAAATTAATCCATTGGATTCCCACATTTATTCGTACCATTATTGGATTCCTATCATTATTATGATATGACCAATGCATGAATCTTTATTGGTACAACAGTTAATAAGACAAGTGCATGTGAAACCATTAATGCATGTCAGACTAGCTGTTCTACAAGACTACACCATTATAAAGCAAATGAATGTGGACCATTCAATTCTTATCTAGCATTCATATGAATTCTTTATAAAAACCCTCTTAATATCTTACTCTTTACACACACTTCATTTTCAGGATCATATTTGAATCCATCTACACAAGCATGTGGCCTCAATACGTGTTTTCATCATCTTCTTCTTCAAAATCTGAATACGAAAGGGAAGATGAAGGGAAGGAACTTGTAGGGCATGTGCTTATGGACATGGCTCATGAAGACACCCACCCACGTTCAAGGCACGGTGGTACTTCTTCAAATCGCCGTTACACAAACTGAAATAGGGAAGCTAGCCACGAACGTCTAATGGAGAACTACTTCATCCCTGCCCCTTTGGAGGACACTGTGACCTTCCGCAGACGATACCGCATGCACCTACCTCTATTCAATAGAATCCTCGAAGATGTTTGTAGAGAAGATGAATATTTCCTACCACGACCTGACGCACTCGGTAGAATGGGTTGCACACCACAGCAAAAGATAACGGCAGCCTTGAGGGTAATGGCATATGGTATTCCTTTTGATATGGTCTCAGAGGTGCTGACAATAGGCCAAACCACCGTACGAACATCATTTCAAAAGTTCTGCAAGGCCATCTGCGACATCTACGCCGATGAGTATCTCTGCCGGCCTACTGTGACCGATATGAGAAAGCTTTTGCGAAAAGGAAATCGACGTGGATTCCCAGGTATGACTTGGATTGCATGCATTGGGTTTGGCAAGCTTGCCCAATGGCCGAGCAAGCTTATTACCGTGGGCATTAGCATGTCCCAACTGTTATTCTCGAAGCCGTAGCCTCATATGACACGAGGATATGGCATGCCAACTTTGGATTTCCTGGATCCAATAATGACATCACGGTGCTCGACTCTTCGCATCTATTTGATCCTGAGATTCTTGGCCAAAACCATCGTGTCAAATTCACCGTGAATGGTATAGAATACAGACTCCCGTACTATCTTGCAGACGGGGATCTATCCTCAATGGGCAACTTTGATTACTAATTTGCGAAGTCCAATATCTGGACCGCATAGGTTGTTTTCAAGGCGACAAGAGGGCTACCGAAAGAATGTGGAGAGGGCGTTTGGAATTCTAAAAGCTAGGTGGCAGATTATAAAACGACCAGCCCGTGTGTGGGACAAACACGAGCTCGGGTATATCATAAAAGCGTGCATCATATTGCACAATATGATTGTGGAGAATGAGCGTCTTGAAGATGATTGTAACGATGAACCAATAGACGTAGTGGCCAGCACTAGGAGGGCAGAATAAGAATATGATTCTGTAGAACCATGTGAAATCAGAGGTGAGGCACTCCCATTACCAGAGCTGCTTGCTCGGAGGAGATTGGTCCGGTCAAGAAATGAAAATGCATCCCTGAAAGCCAACCTCATTGAGCACATCTGGATTCGAGAAGGAAATCCACCAAATGTTTGAATGCCTCAAAGACTTCAGTTGTTTTAGTTGTGTGGTTTTTGTTATGTGTTTTTTGTGTGTTTTTTATGTGTTTTTCGTGTGTACTTTTCATAAAATAAAATAAATTATGTTGTAGTCCTCGTTTTTTAGTGATAATATATATATTTTTAATTTGGTTAAACAAATAAAATATTCAAATATAGTCAATATTGACCTTAAATTAAAGATCTTTTTTAAATATAACTAATGGTATAATTTTCATAAATATTTAAATTATAGATTATAAATTATAAATCATTTAATCCTTTATAGGCATAATTTAATTAGATACAAAATCCTGATACCCAAATATAAGTATCAGCACCATAGTGAAACTGATACCCAAAAGACACTATTCACACACTCAAAATGACATTTGGCTATCAAAATATGGCTTTGCCATAGTAGAAGGCCTAAAGGGATCAAATGTAGGACCAGAAGTTAAAGTGAGCAACCCATAGCCTATTATCTAAACAACCCATTCATGAAAAAGATGGAAAAACCAAGGAATAGGCATAGCATACCTCCACAGTTATACGGCTTAGGCCTATCCTTGCAGTAACAGGTGATCTCAGCTGAAGGTGTATTGTACCCACGCTTACCACCAGACCCTTCACATTGACCACACAAGGTGTTACTCGCATCCCATTTCAACCCAAACCCAGAATCCAGAGCAGCAACTAGATTCTCCTTGGACGAATTCAACGCTAATTTCTCAGCCGCTGATTGAGAAATCCGGAGAGCGGCAGTTGCACTGCAGGATCCAAAGTTACTACTAATATTCGAGATCCCGGAATTTGTGAGATTTTGGGTCACATAGTAATTGATGGAATTGGCAGTACTGTTTATGCTGCAATTAAACTGACTTGTAAGCTGGGTTGGAAGTGGAATATTAAGTGGGGGACAATTGTAGAACAGCAGTAGTTCCTGAGCATCAGAAGCATATTGAACAAGGGCTGAGTGTATGGTGGTATTGGCGAGAGACATGGGACAAACATTATTCCAGTAATCAGTTCCAGCAACCCTTGAGAGTATTTGCAGTCTAATTGATATCAAGGACTCTGTGATCTCCATCCTGGAACGAGATCACTAGGGTGTCGCCAGTGCAGTGCAACTCGAACTCGGGGTTGCCACAATAGTCTGGCCGGCTTGATCCCCAGAAGGAATAACCGATATTCGGAATATTTGCACATTGGAATGATGTGCTGCAGTTGAGGTATTTCTGGTCATCATCCGCACACCAAGATTTTGGAACATGAAACATTAAGCACATGGTTGTGATCATAAGAAGTACTAAAGAGATGTTTTGGAAAGGATAGGGATGCATTTTCACAGATCGAGATGGAGAGAGGTTTAAATTATTACTCAAAGTTGGAAAAAGCAGAAGATAGAGCCGAAAATCGTGTTCATCAATTTCTCATGGACCACGGCCACAAATTGGGTGGACTTGTGAGTTGAGTCGACGTATTAACTGGTCAGTTTCTGTAATTATAAACTTTATGTTTAATATCATCTCGAATAGAAGACCTGTTTTATGAGTGCCAGTCAATGCAAGTTTGTACGTCCTTATTATATATCCCTTCTAGTTTGTCAAAAGAACAAATATAATATATTTGTGGATAGTCAACATTTCAACTTTTGACTGGTTCTACAGGGAACTGACGATTATATATAGCCCTGAAGGAGTCTAAAGTCTGGATGCGGAACTGGTCGAGATCTTATAGAGTTAAACAAATCAAAAACGACGATAGAATATTTCCTTATCATCTTTTAAATTAATCTTTCATTTATAGGAGAGATGACAAGCCTGATGATGATGTTGTTGCAGTTGGATTGCCACGTACATGTCCACCACCATTACTAGAATCTAAGCTATGTTCTGTTTCTGCTGATACTCTAACTAGCTACTGCGTTTTAATACTTTAATTAACCATCTAATGTGGAGGGGGGTGTATTTATTAGGCTCTCTTGAACAACATAATCAATAGTGCAATGTCTAAAATTTCCAAAAATTAATTTGAACAATCATAATGGGTGTAAAGTTAAATATTTGAAAAAGTGAAGCCCAGCAGTTGCACTCTTCAAAGGCCAGATGGCAATAGAAGCTTGAATTTACGCTGTTGGTGTTAGTCGAAGTGGTGAGGGAGATTGAGATAATGGGGTAGAATTATGATAAGTGAAGGATTGTATTCCTCTAATGTAACTAATTAAAGCTTGAATTTACTCCTGGAAATATTGACTTGAGGTGCTCAATGAGATAGAATTTAAGCTATTTTTCTGTTTTTGCTGATAGTTTGACTCTAACTAGCAACTGAGTCTTCCCTTTTCTTCCTAATTTTGTCATGGACCATATAGCATATCGATCCTAATATTTTTTTCTGGGTTTCCTATCATACAAGCCTAAACAGGGTTTTCATCCAATTAATCTATCTAAACCAAAGAGTCAAAGACGTAGGTAGCTAGGATGTGACAAAAAGTGTGGAACAACCAAGTCTGCAATTAAATGGGCATAAAATTTTCTAACATGTTCAAAATAAGGATCTGTAATTTGTTTAAGAATGACAAGGGACATATAGACATACCTTTTGCTGAACTGGTTGGAGGTAGTGCAGTATTACCACATGTGTCTAGATAGGCCTTGTCTTGGCAAAAGCAAAGAAATTCACCGTTACTAGTGTCAAGCCCACACTTTCCTCTTGAATCCTCACAACTCTTGCATCTATCATTATCAATCTGCAAGTCCAATTCGAAACCCCCCTCTATTGCTGTATTGATATTCATTTGACCAAATCTATCATTATCAATCTGCAAGTCCAATTCGAAATCCCCCTCTATTGCTGTATTGATATTCATTTGACCACTCACTACAGCCAGAGCCGCGGTCTCCAAAACCGGAACCTTTACCGCACTTGTACAGTTCACAGAAGATGAAGTAGTTTCTGTAAAATAGTAAACAGGGCTGGTTGTACCGCTTGAGTTGCAATTCTGAGTCAAAAATCCCTGGGGGATGGTAGGGAGATTGCAACCGTAGAAAAAGGTCACGTTTGCATACCCAGAAGTGGGATAACTAAACATGGAGAAGTTGAGGGTGGTGTTAGATAATGTCTGGGGGCAGATGGTATCCCAGTAATCCTGTCTAGCAACTTTAACAGTCCGAGGACTAGTAGAATTCATTTCAAGAATTCTGAAGTCGATACTCATGGTGCTGATCACTGGGATGTCGTTTTCGCATTTGACCTCGAACCCAGGTTCACCACAGTAATTGGGTCTGTTCACTCCCCAAAAGGGGTACGTGATGTTGTCCCCGCAGTTAATGGGTTGGCTGCAGTTTGTATATCGTGGATCATCGGCGCATAGAGATAGCTCAAAGTTGATTGAAATAATCAAAAGAAAAGGAATCAAAGATTGAAGCAGAAGGGAATGCATCTTTAGACGAAATGTTACGAGTTCATTAGAGGGAAAGAAATTCAACGTACTTTACAAAGGTGTGATACGAATGGGTTGCGTGTTTAATTATTACTTTTCTTTTATCAATATAGAATGTTGCTCTAAAGTTTGAATTGTAGGCCTTGAAATATTCAGCGAGAGAGGTACATAGAAGCCTTTCCTTCTCATGAGTTGTGTTGTTTGCCAAGTCTTCAACTATGGGTCTCTTTTTAATTGATAGATGATAGACCATAATCAGAACCACAAGTCAAGAAGGCAGCCACGTGTATCTTTGATACATGTGTGTTTAATTAGTTTTGTTGTGCTAGCTGGTATATTGTATTTATGATCCAAATCATGTGATTATAAAGGTTGACTAATATTTAGGGGTTATAGACTTATTATAGTTTATATAAGAAAAATAATTTAAAGGGCATTTTTGAGCGCCATAATTTTGTTTGGGGATTGGCATCATCACTCATCTCTATATGTGTCTCATGTCCTCTAAACCTAAGCATATTTAACAGCTCACAATAAATGCATTATAAAACAAAAAAATTAATAAAAAATTATAATATGCTTAAAACATTAAATAAAAAATAAAAACAAATTTCATCTCCTTCCTCCCTCCCCTCCCTCACTCACCAACCGAAAATTTCGACTTCCCTGCCGTTAGTCTCCCATGGTGACACGGAGCTTCAGCTACCTTGGTGACTTAGAGCTTTAGCTCCCATGGCGAACTGGGGTGGGGTACCACGATTTAGACTTCCACTGTATCTGCTTGTTCTCTTTCTCTCAGTCTCCCCATCTTGGTTTCACTCAAACCCTCTCCGCCATTACTCAAAAACGAGACACCCATCCCCAATAAAACCCTCTGCCATTACTCTAATTGCAATTTTAGTTTGTTCAAACTAAAATTTTCTTAATTTAAGAATAAAACGAAAAACCTAAAACATTAGGAAAACCCAGCAATCTCAGTCCTTGATATTCGGCATCGACGATTTCGACATCTGAGCCTTGCTAGAATCCTTGGTGGAGAGCGGTCAGATTCGGATTTCTTTTTCACTTGAATCAAACACTTCAGAAAAGTGATAGAGAGAGAGAGAACAAAAACAAATAGAAAGAGCCAAAGAGAGAGGAGTGGTGGTCGGCCGGAGTAAGGGAGAGCGAGAGGGACGACCCGAGGTGGATCCAATTAGAGAGGGACGATGGAGTCTTCTTTGGGCGAGGAAGGTGGAAAAGAAGCAATAGATGGAGTTTTGGGTTGGTTTGTTTGGATTGTTATGGTGGTGGTCGGAAATACGAGGGAGGGTCGTCGGAAAGCTGAGAGGGGAATGGGTAGGACGGTGGGAAGGTGATGTGTTTTTTGTATTATTTTATTTACAGATAAAATACGAGAAATATTATTTTATTCAGTATTTAATCATAATTAACTATAATTACTGTAAATGATACATGTCAAACAACTAATAAGGTGCTAAGCACATTAATTTGCTTCATATATATCAAAGAAAAGTCTTCTATCTCACTCATTAAATATTTGAAGGATCTACTTGGCGCGCTGTGCACCTTCCTTTGATGATGATGTGTTTATTGTCTTCGTAGTGTTGTTGCAATGAAGCTTCTGGCTATCAATAAAAAAGCAGTCCCACAATTGGAAAATGGGCGCATTGATATTAAAATGTAATTATGTAACAACTATATTGACTCATTGCTGAATGTTGAACAATGAATATTTCAAAGCCCTACAATTCAAACCTTCGAGCAACATTTTTTTATTGCTAACTGAAACACGACCCCGCCAGTATTCCTTTATAACGACCTCTTTACTAATCGCAATTCTGTGGTCCACAGGCTGTGGTTGTAAGCACTTGAATTTCTGTGCTTTTCCTCTAAAACATGAATTATTCTCTGGTGCTTCAATCTTTGATTCCATTCTTTTTTATCATTTCCTTTCTTTCAATCAATTTTGAGCTATCTCTATGTGCCATTGATCCACAATATTCAAACTGCAGCCAATACATTGACTGTGGGGTCAGCACTGGCATATCTTACCCATTTTGGGGAGTAAACCGAGCTGATTACTGTGGTGAACCTGGGTTCGAGGTCAAATGCCAAAACAACATCCCACTGATCACGAGCTTCAATGTCGAGCTCAGAATCCTTGATATGAGTTCTACTATTCCTCCGACTGTAAAAGTTGCTAGACAGGATTACTGGCGTACCATCTGCCCTGGGAGTTTGGCTAATACCGCCTTCCCTGAGAGTTTGGCTAATACCGCCTTCAACTTCTCGCTGTTCAATTATCCCACATCTGGGATTAGAAACATGACCTTTTACTACGGATGCAATATCACTGCCACCCAGGGGCTTTCGACTGAGCAGACTTGCAACATAAGCAACACAATCACCAGCGTTTACTATTCTACACAAAATTCTTCAGTTGATTCTTCTGTGGGCTGTAAAAATGAGGTGATTGTTCCCATTTTTGAAACCGCTGCTGCAAATCTAGAGGCCAATCTAACGTCTGTCAGTGATGCAATAGATGGGGGTTTCGAATTGGAGTTGCAGACTGACAATGGTCGTCAATGCCACAATTGTGATCTTTCAGGAGGAAGGTGTGGGGTTAACACTACTAATGGTGGAGGATTCCTTTGCTTTTGCCAAGATCAGCCCTATGCAGCCATATGTAACTTACCTTGGTTCTACCCATCATCATCAGGCAAGTGAGTCTCTAAATTGTCATTCTCTTATAAATTACAGTTTAGGAAGATGTTAGAAAATTTTCAAGCGATTTAGTTAAATCCTAGCTACTTACGTCTCTGTTTTAAATCATCAATATATCTTCAAACATCACAAACCGAAGGATAGCTATGATACCATATATTCTTAAGAGAAGTTTGGAAAATTCAATCTACTTAATTATATATGGTTAGAACTTAGAACCCTGTATGTATTGGATTACCCTAACAGTCTCCAAAATATTCTAAATAATATTTTTTAGCCTAAACTACATGACGAAATAAGAGAGACTTAACAGGGGAGATGGCTCTGTCCATGGCTTGGCCTTGGCTTTTGTAGTTTGAGAAAGGAGGAAAATTTAACAGATTCATCTAGAAATAGAGCAATGATGGTTGGGATTTCCAAATTATATTGGCAGTGGATTTATGCACTTTACCAGGGTGGAAAGAAATACCAAGAGAGACAAAGAAATTAAACTAGATCCTAAGAGACTGCTCAAATGGCCTTAAACTTGATATATTTTCAATAGAAATAAACTGAAAGGGAGGCCATGAAAATTTGGAAGAGTCCTCGAGAACGTTTCTAAATTTTCTGGTGAGAAATGTGGCTGACGGTGGAGGACGGGTGAACGGGGAGAGGAAGGTGAAAAGGTTTCAAAATTTTGTGTTAAAAAGTGCCTTGAAAAAATATTAAGAGCAAAGTGCCTTGAAAAAATATTAAGAGCAAAGTGCCTTGAAAAAATATTAAGAGCAAATTACAACTTGCATCCTCCATATATGTTTGATTTGATTCATAATTTGGTCGTTGTTTTTTTTTTAAAAAAATTGCATTCTAACATTCAAAATTTATGACAATGCAACCCTTTCACTTGCTTAATCGTCAGATAAACTGTTAATTATATTATTTTTATCTATATGGCATTGACATGGCTGCTACGTGAGCAAAAAGAGAGCCCCAAGCATACCATGTTAGAAATAAAAATGGCATTGGTCTTGCCACATTATCACTTAACAGTTTACATAGATGGGAGGGGCCACATTCTCATATATTTCAAATGTTAGGATTTTATTTGAAAAAATTCAACAAAAAAATTCAACAGACAAAGACTAAATTGTAAAACGGGTCAAACTTGAAGGGTACAAGTTGTAATTTGCTCAAAATTAAATTTTAGTATTTACCAATAAAATTTAAAACTTTTAGTGGATTTATTAAATACAAAGGATTCGTTCACTCATCTAACAAATGACATACGTAGAGGAAGGTGGTAAAGTTCAAGGTGGTAAATAAAAATGATCTCAAATTCGGTAAACAAACATTTTATATAGAGCATTAGTCAACGTCAA
This sequence comes from Purshia tridentata, assembly GCA_003254885.1. NCBI lineage: Eukaryota > Viridiplantae > Streptophyta > Magnoliopsida > Rosales > Rosaceae > Purshia > Purshia tridentata. The sequence goes on from QANT01004956.1 coordinate 16,717, forward strand.
ATGGAATTGTCTCCAAGACTCCAATATTACAAATTTTTTTTATTTATCACATATATACTTTATATGTGCACATAACTATTATGATTATTGGTAAAAGATCAAGAAAGTCTTAGGATTTAACCTTTTTCGTTGCAGGTGCAGGACGTGGGAAGATAACTTTAATCTTAGGTACGTACGTATATAGAGCGAAATATATAACAAACAGAAGTTTCTTTAAATATTTAATTTTTTTTTCCTTTCTTGCACAAATTAATAAAATTAATAACTTCAAAATCTTTTTATTATAGGCACAGGCATTTCGGTAGGTGTTTCTGGAATCATAATTGTTGGTATCATATGCATATTAAGGACAAGAAGGGTCAGGAATGACTTTGATGTCGAAGCATTTATAAGGAATTATGAATCGCTTAGCCCAAAGCGGTATAGTTATTCGAATGTGAAGAAAATGACAAAATCATTCAAAGAAAGAATAGGGAAAGGAGGGTATGGCACTGTATACAAAGGAGAGCTAGAAGAAGGCCTTGAAGTGGCAGTGAAAGTGCTAATAGAGTCCAAGGGTAATGGAGAAGAATTCATTAATGAGGTTGCTAGCATTGGTAGAACTTCTCATGTCAACGTGGTTACTCTTTTGGGATTTTGTTATGAGAAGGATAAAAAAGCTCTGATTTATGAATACATGCCTAATGGATCTCTAGATAAATTCACACACGACCACGGATCTTCAAATGAAAATTGTCGATTAGAATGGAAAATATTGTGGGAAATTGCAGTTGGAATTGCGCGAGGACTAGAATACTTGCATCGTGGCTGTAACACAAGAATTCTGCATTTTGACATAAAGCCACAAAACATTCTCTTGGATAAAGATTTTTGTCCTAAAATATCTGATTTCGGGCTAGCAAAACTATGCAAGACGAAGGAGAGTATTGTGTCGATGCTGGGTACAAGAGGAACTGCCGGATACATTGCACCGGAAGTATTTAGTCGGAACTTTGGAGGAGTGTCTCACAAATCCGATGTTTACAGCTACGGAATGTTGGTTTTGGAAATGGTTGGAGCAAGAAAGAATTTGGATTCCGGAGTGTCTCATACCAGTGAAATGTTTCCACATTATGTTTATAAAGATCTAGAATTAGAGAAGGATGAAAATATTTTTGGGGCTATATTAGAAGAGGAAAAAGAAATAGCAAGAAAGATGATATTAATAAGTTTATGGTGCATTCAAACAATTCCATCTGATCGGCCGTCAATGAGCAAGGTGGTAGAGATGCTGGAAGGACCTCTTCATACCTTGCAAATTGCACCAAAGCCTGTCTTGTTTTCTTCTACAATAGCTGCAGAAGAATCTGTGAGCACATCTCAACCATCAGATACAAGCTAGCTAAGACTGTATTAACTATGTTTTTATTGGGAAATTTAAGCTGAATTGTAAGCTAGAAAATTTATAGTTCGTGAAAGTGAAACAATTTTCACTATCTAGAACGTGAAAATGAAATCTATTATTATTTTCATTTTGTAAAATTTAAGAAGTGGTATTAGCTCGTGCTTAGTATATCTCTGCAGGAGTGGCCGAGCAAACTTTAACGATGAGGTCTTATTAAAAAAATTATGCGTCTCTCACCCTTAAATGCTCATGTTCTACAGATTATAAATAAACAGTTAAGCATTAAACTTAATTCAATGCATAGGGTCAACTCTTAAAATCAGGTCTGCACAGTACCAAAACAACAAATGAAAACGAAACACATCATATGTTCTTCCATCTCACTCATTGAATAATAATTTCAAGGTTACGCTTGACTGTACTCCTCCCTTATATTTGACAAACTAGAAGGCATAAGGGCCACGTGTACAAACTTGCATTGACTGGCACTCCTAAAACAGGTCTTCTATGAAGGATATTAATTAAACATAAAATTTTATAATTACAGAAATTTACCAATAAGTCGACACAACTCAAAAGTCCACCCAATTTGTTGCCTTGATCCATGAGAAATTGAAGAACACGATTTTCAGCTCTATCTTCTGCTTTTTCCAACTTTGAGTAATAATTTAAACCTCTCTCCATCTCGATCTGGGAAAATGCATCCCTATCCTTTCCAAAACATCTCTTTAGTACTTCTCATGATCACAGCCATGTGCTTAATGTTTCATGTTCCAAAATCTTGGTGTGCGGATGAGCAATACCTCAACTGCAGCACATCATTCCAATGTGCAAATATTTCGAATATCGGTTATCCCTTCTGGGGATCAAACCGGCCAGACTATTGCGGCTACCCCCAGTTCGAGTTGCACTGCACCGGCGACACCCCAGTGATCTCGTTCCAGGGTGGAGATTACAGAGTCCTTGATATCAATCAGACTGCAAATATTCTCAAGGTTGCTAGAACTGATTACTGGAATAATGTTTGTCCCATGTCTCTCGCCAATACCATCATACACTCAGCCCTCGTTCAATATGCTTCCGATGCTCAAGAACTACTGCTGTTCTACAATTGTCCCCCACTTGATATTCCACTTCCAATCCAGCTTACAAGTCAGTTTAATTGCAGCATAAACAGTACTGCCAATTCCATCAATTACTATGTGACACAAAATCTCACAACTTCCGGGATCTCAAATATTAGTAGCAACTTTGGATCCTGCAATGCAACTGTCACTCTCGGGATTTCTCAATCAGCGGCTGCAAAATTAGCGTTGAATTCGTCCAAGGAGAATCTAGTTTCTGCTCTGGATTCTGGATTTGGGTTGAAATGGGATGCGAGTAACACCTTGTGTGGCCAATGTGAAGGGTCTGGTGGTAAGTGTGGGTACAATAAACCTTCAGCTGAGTTCACCTGTTACTGCAATGATGGGCCTAAGCCGTATACCTGTGGAGGTATGATATGTCTATTCTTTGGTTTTTCCAACATTTTAACGCATGGTTTGTTTAGATAATAGGCTATGGGTTGCTCACTTTAGGTTCTGGTCCTGCATTTGATCCCTTTATCATGACAAAGCCTCCTTATCTAGAGTTTAGGACAACAACTTGCTGCTTCCTTTCTGTTCTTAGTACATACATATTCTGGTCTAGCAACAAATGAGGGGCCAAAACTAGATTGGCTTTTGAGTTGGGTCCCACAGAAATATGAGATTAACACTGACCGAAAAATAGGATTTTCTTATTAGATGGGATGCAAAATACCTGTTAGCTTATGAAATGCCTAAAAGAGGCAATTCATCAAACACATTTTGTCTAATTCCATTTAAGGACAAATTCAACAAATTGGTTTCTGAGTTGAGCCCAATACGCTTTTTATATATATATAAAAAACTCTTAAGATTAATGGAGAAAAACCAAGAACTCTTACGATTTAACCTTTTTGGTTCCAGGTTCAGGTCGTTGGCTGCCTTTGGTTATAGGTACGTATATATAGTGATATATATAACAAACAAAAGTTTCTTTGAATACTTCTTTTCCTTCTTTTTTTTCCTTTCTTGCACAAATTAATAACTTCAATATTTTTTGAATATAGCCATTTTGGGAGGTGTTTTTGGGACCAACATAATCATTGTTGGTATTATATGCATATCAAGAAAAACAAAGGTCATCTTCAAAAAATATAAAAGGAATGAGTTTGATGTCGAAGCATTTATAAGAAATTATGGATCGCTTACCCCAAAGCGGTATAGTTATTCGAATGTGAAGAAAATGACAAACTCATTCAAAGAAAAAATAGGTAAAGGAGGGTATGGCATTGTATACAAAGGAGAGCTAGCAGAAGGCCTTGTTGTAGCAGTGAAAGTGCTAATCGAATCGAAGGGTAATGGAGAAGAATTCATTAATGAAGTTGCCAGCATTGGCAGAACTTCTCATGTCAATGTGGTTACTCTTTTGGGATTTTGTTATGAGAGAGAAAAAAGAGCTCTGATTTACGAATACATGCCTAATGGATCTCTAGATAAATTCACACACGACCACGGATCTTCAAATGAAAATTGTCGGTTAGAATGGAAAATATTGTGGGAAATTGCAGTTGGAATTGCACGAGGATTAGAATACTTGCATCGTGGCTGTAACACAAGAATTCTGCATTTTGACATAAAGCCACAAAACATTCTCTTGGATAAAGATTTTTGTCCTAAAATATCTGATTTCGGGCTAGCAAAACTATATATGCAAGATGAAGGAGAGTATTGTGTCGATGCTGGGTACAAGAGGAACCGCCGGATACATTGCACCGGAAGTATTTAGTCGGAACTTTAGAGGAGTATCTCACAAAGCCGATGTTTATAGCTACGGAATGTTGGTTTTGGAAATGGTTGGAGCAAGAAAGAATTTGAATTCCGAAATGTCTCATACCAGTGAAATTTTTCCACATTATGTTTATAAGGATCTATAATTAGAGCAGGATGAAAATATTTGTGGGGATATAGTAGAAGAGGAAAAGGACATAGCAAGAAAGATGATATTAATAAGTTTATGGTG
>QANT01004957.1:0-13226 GCA_003254885.1 Purshia tridentata
AAGGAAAACTGATTTTGGTTTAATTAATGAGTTACCTTATTGTTAAATTTAGTTAATTGGTGTACTAGAGACTAAATAAGATGCAAAACATGCATCTTACAGTAATTATCTCTATAAATTAAGGTACAAATAATGATATTTTGGAGAAGGTAATTGACTTACCATCAATATGCATCAAATCATACCAAAACGAAAAAGAAATGATCCCGTAAATATTTACAAACACATTGATTAGCCAACTGAATAATATCAAAAGTTGCCTTTCGTTTTCTACACTTTCTCAGGAACCAAACCACTCAGATTTCCATCAAAACCTAAAGACTAAAGAAAGATAAAAGGAAAATTTTCAACCAAACAAGGATCAGTTTCATCCACTATGAGTCTTTGAAACAAATCCCCTCTACATTTGTTCTTTCACAAAGAAAACATGTCTTGGAATGATGTCGAATAACGTTGATCAGAGAAGAGAGATCGTTGATGAGAGATTACAGATCACAGATCACAGATCAAATATTGGAAGGAAGGGAGCTTAAAATTATTTTCAATAACCAGAAAGAGATCGATCTAAGGCGAACGAATTAGACGACAGACTAAAAAAAGGTAAAGAGTATTCTTGGAAACTCAAATCAGAAAGCTTAAAACTTATACCTCGCCTCGCGATAGTTTCTCTTTAAAAGGTGCATCATCTTCCTCAAGATCATTAATCTCCCATGAAAACATGAAAATAAAGAGTTATAATCTTACTTAGAGGTATAATTCTATGCAAAGCACATATCAATGTCCAAATTTAATTCCTTCAGAGAATCTCAATCCAATTCTTAAGATACATCCTTATACCAAGTGAAATACTTCTAATTTTAAAAAATCTTCATTCATTTGAGTGGTCAAATAGTTTTATGGCAATAATTGAAAATGAAAATCTTAATAAACATCTTAATGACATTGTAGAGTTATATCTATATCATCATATTCCTCCTCACCATGACAAAAACAGAACATATTATGAACATATATTGTTGGATACAGAATCTGTATTCATAAAACATAATTATTATCCTAATAATAAGAAGAATGTTATTGCAGTCTCTCATATGTCTATAAAAAGGTTTTAGCCTACAATGGTTGGGATTTGCCACCTTATGCTTACAAACAATTTAAAAATCCATATTTTAAACCTAATACTCATAATTATTATGATTATAAGTTTGCTTGGACCTATGTCCTTGTATATCAGAATTATGATTACAGTCACTCTTGGTATCTTCAGTTTAGAGCTGTAGGTGTATGTCCAGTGAAATCCAAAAGTTCCCTAATTGGTTCAAAAATTGATCCTCCAATTATGGGCCACCAGAGCATTTCTTTCCAGTTCATAATAATAAGATCTATCAGATCTTCTGCAGAGCTAATTCTGTCGGTGAATTTGACAGTAGAATATTTATATTAATGTTCCTTGGATCTCAAAATGTTATAACAGAGGATATATAGTGACCTAGAGAATATATATATATTTCTAATTTACGTAAGAGTTACCAAAGTAAAATGTTTGATAAGTTTGAAGAAGATTACTTAAAGTTAAGAGTTCTTTCAACCAATTATTTTGAACTCTAATGTGGTCGAAGATTCAGTAATCAATCTTAGGGAAGATCAGGAATCAGTTAATTTCAATTCTATTTTTGACTCTATTGGTAAGAAAAGACATAATTGTCCCCTGAAGAGCTTCAGAGCCAAATGCACTCACTACTAAAGTCTGAAGATGCTTCACAAAGCGACATGAGTGCATCTCCCAATAAATGGAGAAGATAATGAAGATGACTGTTTTGGAATCTCTACTACTCCAACCTCATCCAGGACACGTGTGGCTCTTTTCTAAAAGTTGTAATAATTTTGGTTTTGTTTTATTGCAAACCAAAAATGTTACTATTTGCTTTTAGCTAGTGTTGTCGGCAAATATTTTAATATAAAATTCTTTATTATGTTTTGAGTCTTAGCCTCTATATAAGGCCTCTTTCAGTCTGTTGAAGGCAATCTTCATTTTTTCGAACCCTTTACTCATCTTGTTTAGAACTTCAATTCCTTCCCCTATACACTTGTAAAATATTGTGAGCTTAGAGTGTTTGAGTAAGCTTTATAAATCAAGTGTGGTGTGCTACTGCAAACTCTACTGTTGTCATGTAAGTTTGCTTGTTTNACAATTTCAATTTTCATGATCTTTGCTTTTATATCTTTTATATTAGCATGCTTTATTAATCCTTTGAAATATTTTTTTGCTTTTCAATTAGCATTTATATTATCATTCTGCATAAGCTTAGATTAGGCCTAGGAGCGTATGTGTGAGACCCCATAATTTTCAGTATTTTGTTTTTCTATTTAAATTATAAATTACGTCTTGTTTGTTAGAGTTGGCAAATTTTTCTAGAGACCAAGTGACTAAGGCCTGATCTTGTTAGCATAGAGCTCAATTCACTAAGAATAAAAATGTTTGGTTTGTTGAAATCGGAGTTCGGATGAAGGAGTTATGAATCTACAAACATGGATAATTATTTTAAGTAAGGATTTAATTATTCAGAATTTATTTAGGAGAGGTCAGATTTTTTGTAAAAATCCTGTAAGTCAAAATATGGTTTTAAGGCTTTAGATAAATAATACTCAGTCTCATGAGTTCGTAGGAATTTTCAGAGAATTTTTCGGAGCTCAAATGTATTTTTGATGAATTTTTGAAGTCAAAGAAAATAAAAATTGGAAAAGAAAATGGGATGGCTGACGTGGACGCTGACTAGGACTGATAGCGCCATGCAGCATTCGCTGATTCATTGGTTTCGCTGATGAGGCACTAGCTCACGCAAGCAGTTGCACAAAAGCAGCTTGGATTGCGTTGCACCAGATTCCTAGCATATGTTTTAATCTAGGCCGTTGAAGCTCATTAAAGGCCTTTCGATCTGGACCATTCATTTAGAACACGGTCTATAGTGCTTTCACTCACACGCCGCTCTAGTGTGAGCATAACCCAGATTGCACTCAACGATGCCAGTGCCGTTCAATCTAATCCATCCATGGCAAACGACATGTTGTTTTCTCCAAGGCCTGAACCTTTTCGTCTACCCATTTTCTCCAACCGGACTACTCGTTTCATCTCACAAATTTCTTGTTTTTGCAACCCACGAATCCATCTAACCTAGTTCGAATTTTCAACATTTTTCCCACTCTTTTTGGCTGATTTGTGCATGGAAACCTATCCTACATGTTAAATTTTCACTCCCATCTCAACCCAAGTGTCTATAAATATAGAAGCACCCCCTCCCATTTCATTTGCAGCTCTTAGTTTGAGTTGAGAGTTTCTAACTCTAATTTTCCTTAAGGGAATCCTATAAAGAGAACCCAAAGAAACAAGCTCCAATTTTTTTTTTTTGGAGAAGTTCTCGTAGTTCCAAATATTTTTTGTTAAGGTTTTTAATCACCCATTAAAGGTGGTCGTTAATTTTTTCTAACCAAAATAGCCATTTCCTCAAGGAAACTCTATTGAATTTTTGACTTGCCTGAGTGAGGTCTTTGGATAAGACTCTTGAGCTTGATTCAGTTGTTTAAGTTTAAAGTTAATTACTTACTAGGCTTTATTTTGTGTTTTAGCAATTCTTTTGTGGAGATTAAACTAAGGAGGTCTACAACCAGGTAATTAAATCTCCACATTCTCTTTAAGGTTATTATGCATGATTAGTTAGTTAAGTTGAATTTATTAAATTAATTAATCATGATTAAAGTAGGATTTGATTACATAATTTAATTGATTAAGTGGGATTAAATAAAATCAATTATTTATGTAAGTCAAATTGAATTATAGAATTGCTATAACCTAAAGGAAAACAGATTTATTGGGAAGCATGCAAATGAAGTTAAGTTTCAACGATTAATTTTGATATTGGTTTGTTGGTGAATCTTTTTAATAGTTTAATCACTAGCTATATCTATTCAGTATTTTACTTACTATTTTCAAACCCAACCAGGGTCCCCCAAGGGGAAGCTATGATCATATGTGATGCTTATCCCGTACACTACATTCTTTTGCATATTATCTTCCGGTTAACGATCTCGATTAATCGGTTGAGCGAGACCCTTAAATATCTTGTTGGGCATCCTCAAGACTTCCTCGTTCTATTTAAGTCTGGTTTTGTTGGATTTATTCCAGTCAGTTTAAACTATCCTTTGTATTCTTGCTCGAAACAACATTTGAGTAGGTGGTTGGTACCCACTTTGGGATTTGTTTGTCAAACATGACTTATACGGAAATCATGTTGTTTATGAGTATTTTTGTAAAACTTCATATCTCAGTAGGTTGACTTATTTTAAAATACATTTTGGAGTTTATTTTAAATTATTTCCGCTGAACGCTTTATTCTCTTATGCAATCTATATCCTTTGTTTGAAGGGTATGCCAACTACCTCTCCAGGACCAACAAGAATAGATATTAAAAGACAAACAACTCTAATACAAGAAAATGTAGAAAATTCAAATATGGTTGTCCCTAGAATGATAAAATGGGATCAAGTAAGCCTTCCAAAGTAATGGAAATTAGAGCAAGCTGTACCTAAAAACCTATACAAAATAAAGATCCAAAGGAAATAATTCAATATAATAATGGAGAAGTAGAAATTAACTTCTCTTCTTTGCTAGTGAAAGCTGTTCTTAAAAAATGGAAACAAGCAATCTAAGGCCAAGAAAACCCTCAAATAAAGGATAAGTAAAAAGAAAATATCAATCTTGAAGGAGTCCAACAAACTTCTGAACAAATTCGTTAGTCTTACCATAGGCTTGAAACTCGAGGATCCAATATACAGGCACCTTCATCTCCAACTTTTTCAGATATGTAAAGTATTAATGTAAAACCGCAGAAAAAAATTTTTAATATTAATTGTGAAATGTTAAATAAATATTACTTTAACAAGTAAAATGAAGAAATAAGTAATTGATTTGAAGAAACTTACATATATGAAAAAATTTTGAGTTGTCCAAAAAACCCATTAAAATATTCATGAGTTAATTATTTGGATTAAATTGCAAGCTATTAAAATTTTCAAAATTAAGACCGCGGGGAATAGATTCTAAAGTTAAAAATGAGGCAAACTACGGATATTTTAATATGTTAATTGATTCAGTTTAAATGCAATTAAAATTTTCTGTTTGACCAACCAGGCAACCAATGGCGTTACTCCAATTCCACGTTTACTTGTGTGGAGGCGAAAATTGCAAAGAGATTGAGTGTTGGCCCATGATTGGCTAGTCATGGTTGACTGTTATCCATCAATTTATAGAAAAGATAACGGTTTATGATATAGTATTCCCAAACTCACTCAACCATTGTATGCAAAAACTATATGTTGATGCAGATTATGGGGATCTGAGTCACCAACGTAGATGTGTTGATCTAGGGATCTTGATCACCACCAGAAGATTGGTGAGTAGGATATTGTCTTGAAGATTAAGTGGTTATGGTGGCAAAAATGTTGAAGATACTAGTGTAGTACCAGCCAAATAATCTCCGACGATCTAGTCAGGTAGGGAGGTCTGGTGGATTGATCTCTTGAGAGATTGTAAGATAAGTAGAAAAGAAAAAGCCCCTCTCTTTTCGGCGAGGCAGTCCCTGTTTTATAGGTCAAGATTGAGGTTTACCTGCATGGGGATGGAGGGTCAAGATGAGGCCATGTCTCCTTATCAGTCTTGCATGCTGCCCACCTACCAAATCACATTGCATTTAATGTAAGTATGGCTTAGGTTGAGTGTGAGTGGGTTAGGTCTAATCCATGCCTCGTATGTCAGAGTAAGTGAGGCAAGTGGGAGTTTCCCACTCAAGTGTGTTTGGGGATTTGTGCATGGACCAGACAGAAGGTACGTTATGAGAGTGGTGACGATCCGAGCCGATCTAATACTAGGCCACCGTGTAGATGACTGGTACATTGTTGAGTTTGGAAGCTTTAGATCGAATCGTTGGACTCGAAAGATTGGATCGAAAATCCGCACTAATGATCCGATCCGAGGTAGAATTTCCTGTTTGGGAGTCTAATGTAGTTCAGCCCTTAGGTAGGTCAGATCAAATGGAACACATTGAATGATCTACTCGAACTCAACGGACTATGTCTGACGAAAGCGAGCCACATGTCAGATTCTTATTGGTAGGCTAAAAGTTCCAATTCACCTATGAACATAAGTCCCCCAACTTTTGATCTGATCGACCAGAATGGATTAGAAGTTGTAGATAAGCGTTATGTTCGAGTCCCGAAATCCTCGGTAGATATATTTGAACTGTTGGCAGTTGTGGGCAATGAGTGCTTCACCTGCGTGGCAGCCGTTGGTTGGGCCTATGGTCTTGGGAAGACGCGATACGTTAGAACCATCATGTCCATCAGTATGGGTGTCTTTTCAGATGCACACATATGTGTACGTGCCACGTGGCGAGATCCAGCGGTCTGCAATTTTTAAATTGTACGGTGCGGATTGGCCATTCCCATGGGTATAAAATCCCACCATAGAGTTATGTTTCCCGCACATTTGCTTTTTCTTCTTCGCCTGTTCTGTGTCTAGTGACTTGTGAAATTGCCGTCTTGCCCTTCAGCCTCGATCCGAAGTGTTCTTGCCATTTGATAGGATTGGAAGTTCGGAGTAGCAAGGCGCAAACACTGGTGGGAAGGGGTAAGTGCCATCTCTGCTCTCTGACGTTCCACCCTTTTATTTTTTTGGTTTTTCTAGTTTGCGTAGTGTTCTTAAAGATTTCTTGGTTTTCTAGGTTTTTTCTTGGTTTAATTCGAATCTAGATAGAAAAGTAGGGTTATGTGGAGTTTGAGGGACATGTCCTCCGATTCCGAGCACGAGACTGTATCCGAGCAAGCTTTTGATGGTGATAGTGGTTCGGATTCATCTAAAACCCAATCGGGGGAAGAAATAGATTGGGATCAGATGATGAGGGAAGTCGAACAGTTGGGAAATGTGAGGAGACGACCGGGTCAGTTCAGAGGCTAGTCCGATCCACTGTTGGAAGATATGAGAGCAGCCGTAGACCTAGATTCTGAAGGAGAGAATCGGGAACCTAAGGTAGAAATAGTGGATGAGAGGGATGATGAGTCCAAACAAGAGGGAGGAGAGGAAGAATCTGGTAGTGAGGATGAGGACGAGCCAGAAATCGGATGCGTAGGTGGGAGTAGTGCCCCGCTACCCGATCTGATAGATGCTGTCCCCCTAATGATGATTGCAACTGAACAAGCTCAAGATCGGACTTCAGAAGCCTTTACATCTGTTCAAGGGCAACCGATTCACCCTGAGTACTACCAGCCTCTTCCTTGGAAGGCAGATCGGATTCCCAACTCCATGCAGGAATGGGAGTTGGAGGAGATAAGGGAGAGGTTCCAAATTCTTGGTTTGGTACTCATGGAACTCCCTAAGGAAGGGGACATTCCGAGCCGACCTCCATCCGGCTCGGTAACGCTTTACCCAGAGATGCTAGGAAATGGGGTCCGGCTTCCCCTGAGGCCTTTTCTTCAAAATTGGTTGGCCACGATCGGCCTCGCCCCCCATTAGCGGAATCCGAACGTGTATAGAGATATCATTTCCATGCACATTCTTTGGAAAAAGGTGATCAGATGTGAGCCTCATAAGGATCTACTGATCCACTGCTATGTGTTGAGGATGAAGAAGAAGGAACTCGGGTTCTATAACCTTCAGTCAACCAGTGGGAAACTGTTGGTGGGCAACCCCAGTTGCCAGAAGACTTGGAAGGAAAAGTATTTCTTCACTTCGAGGACCTTGGAGTACCCCGATCTAGATAAGCCCCTGATTGCTTGGATCGCCATATGCTTTAGAATGGCAGGTGTGGATCTTCTAAGGGATCCGATTTTGATACTATTTGATTTATTTTTGCAACGTTTGCCTCGGCTCGGAATCTAATTGTTTTCGCACCTTTTGCAGATTTGTGGGAGAAGTGTGAGCTGACTAACGACCTTAGAGCGGAGCTCACCAGGATTCAGGATTTGGGGCCAAGTGAGAGGTTTACTGCCAAGCTTCTGAGCCAGCGAGAGATCGGATCGAGCGGCCTGAGTTGGTACGTGCCCAAACGAGACCCCAAGCTAGCTCGGACAATGGGCTTTAACCGCAGTAAGGTTCAGGCTCGGGTAGCGAAGGCAGCTGAAGTTGCAGCAGCAGCAAAGGCCACGAAGAGCGCCAAGAAGGGATCGGGTTCCAGTTCGACCTTTTCTGAGGTTCGAGCCTCAGGTTCGAAGAGAGCTCCCCCCAACCCTCCTCCTCTACCGAAGTTTTCGGTCAGATTAGACATGTCTGGTCGGATCTCTGAGAAGAGGAAAGCTGTCGAAGTTGCTGCCAGCAGCGAGAAGAGAGTCCAGACTGAAAATTGGAATATTTTACAAAGAGTGGGGTTTTTACAATGTCAGAGAGTAGGATTCTGATCGATGATCTTCATCGATGCTCTATCCCCTTATTTATACACAAAGCTCGATTGCAAGGGCCAAAACAAGCGGCCAAAAGAGAATCACGGGCCTAACTTGTGGCCAACAAAAGAAAAAGCAAAATGTAAGATAAGACTCCCACTAAGTGAGTGACTTCTAGTGTCGACATAAGAAGACAACTGAAGAATAACCACCTGTCCACTAAGTGTGTGGCTTCTAGTGTAGGCACAAGGATAAGAACTGAGTGGGGAATCTTATTTTGGATTTGGTGGAGATGAGTCACACCTAACTTTAGGTGCCACATGCTTTTGTCGGATATCTTTTAGATATCATCATTTCCAAGGCTTTCTGTGACATACCGGTAGTCCTCATCTGATGAGTGCTCATCGAGAGTGGAGAAGGCATCTTGGATTAATGCTTTTAGCATATCTCTGGGAAGATCTTTACTCTTTTCTTTTAGGGTTTGGATCTGCTCCATTACTGAGTCTTTTAGACTTTTTCCTTTTCCCTTATCGTTTCCTGTTGATAGTTCTGGCTGGGTCAAATTAATTAATTTAATTCTAAATTTCGATGGGTGGAAATGGAATAGATCGAACTTATCCCACCATTTCACGCAAATTGACCGTACCAGCATAGGAAGGTGGTTGTCCTCATCCTTATCTGGTCCTGAGATAGAGTAGGTCCACTTGGTGATCCAACAGAGATTATACAGTGCATAGAACCATAAACTCATAAGCCATGGTTGCACAGCATTGGTATTCGCCATAGCAAACCTGGTTAAGCACTCCTTCAACTGTTCTGGGAGAATGGAATCAATTGGTCCCCAAATGGAAAACCATGCAATGAACCAATTTGGGAAGAATCTTGGTTTTTCCAAGGTTTGAAACCTTATGAACCAGGAGTGGGTGTATCCTTCGTTTTGGATGATTAGGACATGTCTCCATGCTTCCGAATAGTCCTTGTAAGTGAAGAAAGGAGGGTTGATCTTTTTATTCGTGAAGTAAACCCTAACCATAGGAGAAGAGGTTCCTGTAGAGATCTTCAGGAAGTCCTTTAAGGACAACACCTTTAAGATGAAGGCATTTTAGCCTTCTTGGAGGTAAACTTATGGAACACGGTGGCACAACCTGTTTCGAACAATATAGACTCATACCACGTTCTTTTCTTGGCTCCATTTTTAGGATCAAGGGGATCCTTGAAATATGACCTGGCAACCTCTTTAGGTTTTAGTGTCTTGAACTCCTCTTCAATAATGCAGATGAAATTATCAAAGGAGTGGTGGAAAGGAGTCCTTTTAGGCTCCTCCTCAGTGGGCTGTCTAAGCCACCGAGTGTTTTCTTGGACTACGGCCCTTCGCCTCTGTTGCCGTTGTGTTTGTTCCCTGTTCATCCTTCTCTTCCTTTTGGTTGCCCTGAAAATATTCTCTGGTTAGAAAATTAGGTAGAGAATTATTCTCTCCTTTTATGAATTCTATCTTGAAGTCAAATGCAGAGAGTATGGCTTGCCATCTAGCGAATATTTGTTTGGACGCTAGATTTTTCACATCCTTATTTAGGACGTCTTTGGCTGCCTTACAGTCAACCCTAACTATGAACTTCTGATTTAGGAGGTCGCTTTCAAACTTTGAGACACACAAGATAATGGCTAAGATTTCCTTTTTGATGGTGGAATATTTTTGTTGGGCTTCGTTCCAGACTCTTGAAGTGAAACGGACCCACTGTTCATTATTTGGGTCTGGGCCTTTTTGTTTTATAATCCCACCATAGCCCAATTCGGAGGCATCTGTTTCCACTATTTTAGTGGACTCGGCCCTTACTATTGCCAAGCAAGGGAGCTCTTTAGCTCTGGCCTTAAGCCTTTGGACTGCTTTTGTGTGCTGCTCAGTCCATTCTGGGGGTTTCTTTTTTAGCCTTTGGTATAGCAACTTGCTTTCTTGTGCAAGATCCTTGTAAAAGTCAGCAATATAGTTTAGACTTCCAAGGAACCTTTGTAGCTGGGTCTTCTCCTTTAATTCATCAGGAAATTTATCAGCAAAAGCAATCGTCCTATCAATGGGAATGATAGTACCTTGGTGGATATGATGGCCTAGAAACCTGACCCTGGTTTGGAATTAGTCCTATCTTTTTAGATGAAATTACCAATCCTGCATTCTCCACAACTCTTAAGAAGACTCTTAATTGCTTCAGGTGTTGGTCAAAGGTGTTGGAGAAGATCAGCACATTATCGGTATAAACAATCGCAAACTCTGAGTAGGCGTTGAATACCTTATTCATGATATTTTGAAACTCAGAGGGGGCATTTTTGAGCCCAAATGGCATGACATTCCATTCGTAGTGCCCAAATGGAACAGTGAACGCTGTCTTGTAGCGTTCCTCCTCTTGGATATGGATTTGCCAGTATCCAGATTTCATGTCAAACTTCGAGAATATAGTGGTGTTGTAAAGCCGCCCAAGTAAGTCCTTTTTATTTGGGATCGGATACTTGATCCACCTCAAAGCCTTATTTAGAGCTTTGTAGTTAATTACCAGTCTTGGGACTCCTCTTTCTATCTCAGCAGCCTTCATAACATAGAAAGCTGGGCAACTTTATGGAGATTTGCTTTCTCTTATCAGCCTTTTTGACAAGAGATCTTCTATTTCTTTTTTACACGTCTCCATTAGCGCACTATTCATCTGGATAGGTCGCGCCTTTATAGGGATCATCGTGGCCTCATCAAACCCTGGTTCGTATAGGAGGGCCACTGAATGCTGCTTTCGATCCCAAAATGCATTAGGATGGTCAGCGCAGGCCTTTTACAAGAACACCTCTTTTAGATGCTCAATTTTCCTTTGGTTTGCCGACACTTTTAGCGCCTCTTCAGTCCTTTTGTAGCGCAATTCCTCCTTTAAAGAACAAAGAAACTGTTCTTTTCCTTTCAGGAGTTGGATTGCTATTACATACTTCGCTTGAGGTTTCTGGATGAAGTCAAATACAACTTCTATTCCATCAACCTTGGCCTTCAACCCTTTACTATCCACTTTGAGCGTATTGGTTTGGTAAAGAGTTTGGAGGAAGGTGTTACCTAGGATGCAAGAATCTTTTAGATCCTTGATTAGAATAAACTGGACTGGTAGGCATACACCATTGCTGCAGACCGCTGCATCTGGCAGTTTGTACTGAATCTGCATCCTCCTTCCGTTAGCGGCTCTCAATGTCTAAGTTGTCTTTGAGAAATATCTCGATGGTACTAGGCCTTCTTGGAGGCAATTCAGATCTGCACCGGAATCAATGAGTGCGACAGTTGAGAACTGGAAACTATCCTGGATCTGAATAGTAACCTCAACTAGCCATCGCTAGCCATAAACACGCTCAATCTGGGAAATAGATCCCAAAGCATTTACTTCAGGCTCACTAATTACTATCCCCTTAGCCTTAGTTCCTGACTCCTCCCCCAGGCTCTTTGAATTGAGCATCGAACTCCATGAGTTCTTTCCATTCCTCTGCATCTGCAACAGGACTTGCTTCTGGGCCATTTCCAGAATATTTATTCTGGTCTTCAACTCCTTTAGCTCAATTTTAACTTGCTTGATTTCAGCTTGCAAGTCTTGGACTATTACTTCTTTTTGGAGTTGCTTAGCCTGGACTCGTTCCACTATAACCTTGTAGCTATATGGGGTTTCTAACCTTTTAGGCTGGTTTGGAGTTTGGGTCTCCTGAGCCTGGTTCTCTTTAAGAGCATTCAAGAAGCTTTCAATGGCTTCTCTTTTTCGAACTGGATCTTGGATGGCATCAATTAAATCCAGGGTGAGGTTGTCATGCTTTGTAAGGACTCGAACACACTCGCACTGCTCTTGCTCGTCATCCGAAAAGCTTGTTTCTTGTGAGAAACTTTCCTCTGTATCGTTGAGCTCTGCGAGTTCATCTGAGGAGTCATCAGATGCTAGGAACAAGTGGTAAAGCGAAGCTTTTAACTCTTCACTTATTTCTAGAGCATTGATCTTCTCCTTCATTCGACACTCATTTTTATAGTGTCCTACCTTTCCACATTTGTAGCAGACTGGTGCTTTTTTGAAGTCTGCCCCTTGTACTTTTTCTTTTCTGGATAGGCTTTGCCCCTTTTAGAGGTTCTTTTTGGGAAGTCTTCCCTTATTCTGCGGTTTTTGTAGTAAGGCTTCTTATAGAAATTAGTCTGAGCCCGGACCTTCTTCTTGTGTTTAGCCTTTATTCCTTCCAGGCCAAACTGTTCGCAGAAATCTCCTAACTCCTTTCCCTTCATAGCACGCTGCTTCTCAATCTGCCTTTTCAACTTCATATCCGTGCATAGTGCTATTCCTTCTGCACATATGTGGCTATTTAGCTCACCAAATGTGACAGTATTGTAGGGGATTATTCCTCCATAGACTTGTTTTAGTCTACTTCTTACTTTCTCAGCAAACATCGGCGGGAGGCCTGATAGGTACTTTTCCTTCCAGAACTCATAATGGCAGTCGTTTTTGGTGAAGACTTTTGTCATGAACACATCTTTATACCACCGGAAATGCGACAAGGTTTTGCATCTGAGGTTCATCAGGATATCTCTGGTACTTTCCAAGTAGGCCGTTTCATTGCCAATGAAATGCCAAAGTAAAGTATAGACCAGTGTATTGACCTGGTCTCCTTCATAGACTACTTCCATCCCAGTATCTATTTCTCTTTCACTTGTCAGGATTTATTCCTGAAAAGTCTTCGGGAGGTTGTCTCGCCAACCTTTGAGTTGGCTTGTGAAACCGACAATGAGTAGACATGCTCTGTGTCTCTCATCTGAG
>QANT01004958.1:0-71150 GCA_003254885.1 Purshia tridentata
ATTTTACTATTGAAGATATTATTTTCTCGCTATTCCACTCCAAGAATGCCACGTTTCTATAGTTAACCTTTTGTAATAAATATTATGTAACAACGCTACGCATACTGACTATACGTCTTTCATTCCACGTCTCAAGTACTTGTACAATCTAGTCTTTGTTTGATTATTTCTTCTAGTTTTCTTTCCAATTCGTCCCTACTTTATATTTAGATTTGACAGCTATACCCCTCTTCTTCTATCTGGATATTATTGCAAAAGGAAAATTTTAACTTAAGATCTTAAGATGCTCCTAACATGTCAACTACAACCCTCCACCATTCTTTACCACTCTTTATTTTGTCTGTCTTTGTGTCTTGCAATGAATTTTGATAATTAGGGCGGTTTGAATTTTTGAATTTAGATTTTAAATTTATGCACATGTAGTTGAAATTCTTAAATTTAAAATTCTATTGTTTGGATACAAAATTTAAAGGCGAGGATTTCACAAAGTAGTTCAATTTTTATTTTTATTTTGACAACTTAAGAATTGAAATATATGATTAAAAATAAAAAAAGTCGCCGGAAAGTGACCGGAAAAGTCACCGGTGGTGGCCGAAAAAATTACCAAAAGTTGCTGGAGGGTGGCCGGTCGTGGTCGCCGGCAATTGTGGCCAAAGGTGAGGGAGAGAGAGAGAGAGAGTGTGGGATAGTTAGATTTTAAATACCTAGTTGGAGAATGTATTTAAAATTCATGGATTTAGCCCTCTCAAATTCATCTTAATACTCCTTTAAATTATTCCAAATAAGTAGATTTAGATTTAAAGAGCTTAAATCCAAATCCAAATTCAAATTCAAATTCAAATTCAAATTCAAATCACTTCTTATCCAAACGAGTTCTTAGACACTTGAAACTTATTACAAGCACTTGACGAGAAATGTGAGAACATGTTACAATTATGCTCGACCAGATAGACAACACCTCATATTCGTTACTTTTGTTAATTAGTTTTATCCTCGTGGTAGGAAGAAGCTAAATTGATACTTTCTTTTTCACCTTGTTTTAAGACTTGTGATCAGACTCGATATTTATTTTTTGTATATATGGGTTTCTAACAAGTTTTGGGGGTGCTGGGAGTTGGAAGGACTTGGTTCTTATTTGGAAGGACAATAAAACAGAAAGACCAACCAAACACCATCCCATGATCCCATCCCATCATAAGGTTAAGTAAAATTGTAGAAATGAAAACGGGTCAATCACGAAAATTTTGAAAATTAGATATCGATAGCGGTCAAATGAGATGTTTAACATTTCAAATTGAGTAGTTGAAAAGTAATCATGCATTGGACGTTATTCTTAAAAAATTACAAAATAAACGTTGGCACCTGGGATGGGAATGGTTCCAGTAGTGTCTGACTCGACGCGACTCTAAGTAAAATGGCCAAGCGATACTTTGCTAATGAGGATTTGCAATTACTATTATATTAAATGGTTCATTACCTTTTTATGATGAGTAAAATAACACTCGAAATAGGCTCGTGCTAACAAATCCATGGTGCATTTCAGTCATGGTCAAACAATTAAAGTCAAGACAAGCAGGCCGAGAGTAGTTACCTGGCTTCTAGGGTTCTAGCTAGGATGTGACACGTTTGTACCTGGAAGAGAGTCATTCGTATACGACTCTACTTTTATATATTACAAAATTTAAAAGCAAACAAAAGACCACCTGGCCATGGGCCATGCTTCATTGAAAAAATATAGCTACCTATTTCTTTGTCAACGCCAAGTAAGCAACTCCAATTCAGCAAAAATTTAGCTATTATCACTTGCTTAACCAAATTGGTGCCGGCAAATTAATGACAATGGCTTTTACTGTACGGCTGCTTCTGCTCTCCTCATTGTTTCTGCTACCAATTTCTGTGTCTGCCCAAACTAATGGAAACATAGCAGTGGGTTCTTCTCTCTCTGCAACTGCAGCAGGTAACTCCTCATGGCTTTCTCCATCTGGTGATTTTGCCTTTGGATTTAGGCGACTTCAAAACAATGATCTTTTCTGGCTTTCTATATGGTATGCCAAGATACCAGACAAAACCACAGTTTGGTATGCAAATGTGGATAGCCCTGCACCAAAGGGATCAACTGTGAACTTGACTGCTAACAGTGGACTAGTGCTTACTAGTCCTCAGGGTGTAGAGCTATGGAAAACTGAAACCATTAATGGTGTTGTTGCCTTTGGGGTTATGAATGATACAGGCAACTTTGTTCTTCAGGATGATAATTCAGAAAAGTTATGGGAGACCTTCAAGAATCTTAGTGATACCATGTTGCCTGGGCAGACAATTGAAAAAGGAGGGAAGCTTTCTTGTCGAAGATCTGAGACTAACTATTCAAAAGGACAGTTCCAGCTACGCTTAGAACAAGATGGGAATCTTGTGCTTAGCACTATAAACTTGCCAACAGAGCATCCAAACAAAAATTACTACACAAGTGGCACCGGTGGATCGAATTCATCTAGTGCAGGTATACAATTGGCCTTCAATGAATCAGGCTCCATGTATGTTCTGAGACAAAATGATGAAAAGTTCACTTTCACAAGGGCAGAGGGAGTCTCTCCAAGGGACTACTATATTAGAGCAACTCTCAACTTTGATGGGGTTTTGGCACAATATTATCACCCAAAGATTTTCACTGACAATGTAAGCTGGACTCCTATTTGGACAGAGCCAGATAATATATGCCTAAATATTGATGTTGGTTCAGGTTCTGGTGTTTGTGGGTACAACAGTATCTGTACTCTCATATCAGATCAGAGGCCAGCCTGCGAATGCCCAACAGGATACTCTTTACTTGATCCTAATGACCCATATGGGAGCTGCAAACCGGATTTCATACAAGGCTGTGAAGAAGATGAGCTTAGTTCGACAAAAGATCTTTATGATGTTGTTGTTCTAACGAATGTTGATTGGCGAAACTCAGATTATGCATGGTTAGAGCCTTTTACTGCAGAAAAGTGCAATGCATCTTGCTTTCAAGATTGCTTTTGTGCTGTTGCTATTTTCAGAAATGAAACCTGTTGGAAAAAGAAGTTACCTCTCGCAAATGGGAGAGTGGATGACAACCTTAATTCGAAGGCCTTCATCAAAGTCAGGAAGCATAATTCAAGTCTACAAGTTCCTCAAATGCCAGGTTCAGAAGATAAGAAGAACAAGAACAAAAAACAGACCACTTTGATACTCGTGGGATCAGTACTTTTGGGTACCTCTGCCTTTGTTAATTTTATGTTCATTGCTTCAGTTTGTCTGGGATTTTTCTTAATTTTCAGGAAGAGAAATGTAAGGTTTAGCCACAATGATTTGGACACAAATTTGCGCTCTTTCAGTTATAAAGAGCTTCAAGAAGATACAAATGGATTCACGGAAGAATTAGGAAGGGGCTCTTTTGGAGTTGTGTACAAAGGGATTATAAAAATTGGTTCTGGTATAGAAGTGGCAGTGAAGAAGCTAAAATGTGTGATACAAGATGGTGAGAAGGAATTCAAGACAGAACTGAACATAATTGGTAAGACACATCACAAGAATCTGGTTCGCCTTGTTGGATATTGTGAAGAGGGACAACAACGATTACTAGTATATGAATTCTTGAGCAATGGCACATTGGCAAGCTTCATTTTTGCTGATGTGAAACCCAGTTGGACGCAAAGAGCTGAAATTGCTTATGGAGTAGCCAAAGGACTTTTGTACTTGCATGAAGAGTGTAGCACCCAAATCATCCATTGTGATATAAAGCCTCAGAACATACTTCTTGATGATTATTACAATCCTCGGATCGCTGATTTTGGATTGGCAAAGCTTTTGATGCTGAACCAGAGCCAGACTCATACTGCCATTAGAGGAACAAAAGGGTATGTTGCACCTGAGTGGTTTAGGAACATGCCAATCACTACCAAAGTTGATGTGTATAGCTTTGGTATTGTGCTGCTTGAGATCATTTGTTGTAGGAGAAGCGTTGATGTGGAAAATAGCTGCGAAGAGAAAGCAATTTTAACAGATTGGGTTTATGATTGCTACCGAGAAGGAGTATTGGATTCCATTTTAGATTATGAAGTTGAGGCCTTGGATGATAGAAAGAAACTGGAAAGGTTTGTGATGATTGGTATTTGGTGTATTCAAGAAGACCCTTCCCTTAGACCCAGTATGAAGAAGGTTGTGCAGATGCTTGAAGGAGTAGTGGAAGTACATGTTCCACCATGTCCATCCCCATATTCCAGAGCAGTCTGAAACCAGCTTTTTGTATTGCAGGCAATTATTTAGTGCCAGTACTAGCTAGCTTTGGTGTTTGGTATCTATCTTTTGTAAGTGGATTTTATTTGTACTTAATAAGAGATTATGATCCTAATTATGAATGTGTTGCTGGCTATACACCAAACTATAGCAAAGAAATGGCAATAACAAAAGTGGCAATGCATGCATACCTTGTTTAACCTACTTTTTCTGTGTCTCAGTTATCTCATATTGATCTTTTTGGTGTATGATATGTGAATGTAAATATTTCACATCCCAGCTTAGCTGTTAGCCCATTGCTATGAATATTTTACTTTTTCAAGGAAGCTGTTTCATCGAATCAAAAGAGAGTCCATCACTATCAGCCATCAGGAGGAAAAGCACATCCATATGCTCGCATCTATCTGGCCATTAAAATGGATGATTGATAAGATTATGTTAGGGTTCGCAGAGGTGATTTTCTGATAATGTTAGGGATTGCGAAAGTGAAAATTAGGGTTTAGGGTTTGGAGATGGAGTGGGGGTTACGGCGAGCCTTTTGCCTTGACGACGTCATAGAATGTATTGGGCCCTTTTTGTTGGAGCAAAATCTGGGCCTTTTCTTCGGATAAAGAAACAAAGCCTCAGCTTAATCTCAGCTTAATGGTTCGGTTTCCTTCCTCTTAGGCCATAGGCCCATAAGCTATAATAGATTCTTGGAAAATGAAACTACAGTCAACTCATTGCAAGTATGAAACTGCATACAGTGGTCAGGTAAAACTAATCAAATTATGATTCATTGATTCAATCCAGCAACAATATTAATATTTAATAGAATGGTAAACTTGACCAAGGCCGGCCAGCTTATCAAACATCTTTGAGTTTTTCTTGTCAACTTTGATATTCACCTTTAACTTTCCACCTTACTAAAAAATCTCCAATTGTGTTAATTTTTTGGCCCTTAAGTTAAGGTGAGGCCGCTTGAGAAAATGAGTTTGGACGGATTAGGAATTTAGGATTAGAATCCATTCCAATGGAACCAAAACAACAAAAGATTGTATGAATTTTGTATCTTCTTTAAATGGTAATTGCTTAACCAAAAGTGTGCTTGCAAAAAAAATGGTAGCAATGGCTTTTAATGTACGGCTGCTTCTGCTTTCCTCATTGTTTCTGCTACCAATTTCTGTGTTTGCCAAAACAAATGGTAGTGTACCAGTGGGCGCTTCTCTCTCTGCAACTGCAGGTAACTCCTCATGGCTTTCTCCATCTGGTGAATTTGCCTTTGGATTTTGGCAACTTCAAAACAGTGATCTTTTCTTGCTTTCAATATGGTATGCCAAGATACCAGACAGAACCATAGTTTGGTATGCAAATGGAGACAGGCCTGCACCAAAAGGATCAATTGTGAACTTGACTGCTAAAAGTGGACTAGTGCTTACTAGTCCTCAGGGTGAAGAGCTATGGAAATCTCAAACCATTGTTGGTGTTGTTGCCTATGGGATTATGAATGATACCGGCAACTTTGTTCTTGAAGATGACAAGTCAGACAAGTTATGGGAGAACTTCAAGAATCCTACTGATACCATATTGCCTGGACAGGTAATTGGAAGAGGAGGGAAACTTTCTTCTCGAAAATCAGAGATTAACTATTCGAAAGGAGAGTTCCAGCTGCGTTTGGAACAAAATGGGAATCTTGTGCTTAACACCATAAACTTGCCAACAGGATATGCCAACAATCCTTACTATCAAACCGGCACTACCTCGGGACCTGCAGTGGCAGGTAGTGCAGCTATACAATTGGTTTTCAATGACTCAGGCTACATGTATCTTCTGAGAGAGAATAAGGGACAGTACATTCTCACAATGGGAGAAGGAGTCCCAGCAAGGGACTACTATATTAGAGCAACTCTCAACTTTGATGGGGTTTTTGTTCAATATTTTCATCCAAAAACTTTTATTGGCAATGTAAGCTGGACTCCTCTTTGGTCAGAGCCAGATAATATATGCCTAAATATTGATGTTGATTCAGGCCCTGGTGTTTGTGGCTACAACAGTATATGCACTCTCAAAGCAGATCACAGGCCAACTTGTGATTGCCCAAGCGGGTACGCTTTGCTTGATCCAAGTGACCCATACGGGGGCTGCAAACCAGATTTCATACAAGGCTGTGAAGAAGATGAGGTGAGTTCCACAAAATATCCATATGATGTTCAGGTGCTAACAAACACCAATTGGCTAACCTCAGCTTATGTCCAGTTGGATGCTTTTACTGCAGACAAATGTAGTGAATCTTGCATTCAAGATTGTTTGTGTGCTGTTGCTATTTTCAGAGATGAAAACTGCTGGAAAAAGACTTTACCTCTCTCAAATGGGAGAGTGGATAGTAGTCTTCATGTAATGACCTTCATCAAATTCAGGAAGGATAATTCAACTCTTCCTCAAATGCCAAGTCTAGACGATAAGAAGAAGAAGAACCATTACACTTTGATACGTGTGGGATCAGTACTTTTGGGCACCTCTATCGTTGTTAATTTTTTGGTAATTGCTGCTGTTTGTCTGGGATTTTTCTTCATTTTCAGGAAGAAACATATAAGTTTTACTCAAAATGATTTGGACACAAATTTGCGTTCTTTTAGTTACAAAGAGCTTCAAGAAGCTACAAATGCATTCGAGGAAGAATTAGGACGGGGTTCTTTTGGGGTTGTTTACAAAGGGATAATACAAATTGGTTCTGGTATGCAAGTGGCAGTGAAGAAGCTAAACTGTGTGATACAAGATGGTGAGAAGGAATTCAAGACAGAACTGAACGTAATTGGTAAGACACATCACAAGAATCTGGTTAGCCTGATTGGATATTGTGATGAGGGACAAGAACGATTACTGGTATATGAATTCTTGAGCAATGGCACATTGGCAAGCTTCCTTTTTGCTGATAGGAAACCTAGTTGGAGGAAACGAAGTGAAATTGCTTATGGAGTTGCCAATGGACTTTTGTACTTGCATGAAGAGTGCAGCACCCAAATCATCCATTGTGATATAAAGCCTCAGAACATACTTCTTGATGCTGATTACAATGCTCGGATCTCTGATTTCGGATTGGCAAAGCTTTTGATGATGAATCAGAGCCAGACTTCTACTGCCATTAGAGGAACAAAAGGGTATGTTGCACCTGAGTGGTTCAGGAACATGCCAATCACTACCAAAGTTGATGTGTATAGCTTTGGTGTAGTGCTTCTAGAGATCATTTGCTGTAGGAGAAGCATTGATATGGAAAATAACTGCGAAGATAAAGCAATTTTAACGGATTGGATTTACGATTGCTACAAATCAGGAGAATTGAATGCTGTTGTAGATCACGAAATTGAGGCCTTAAATGATAGAATGAAGCTGGAAAAGTTTGTGATGGTTGCTATTTGGTGTATTCAAGAAGACACGTCTCTTCGACCTACTATGAAGAAGGCTGTGCAGATGCTCGAAGGAGTAGTGGAAGTGCATGTTCCACCATGTCCATCCCCATATACCAGAACAGGCTGAAACTAGCTTTGTTTGTATCACAGCCAAAGATTTACTGCCAGTAATACTAGCTTTCGTATTTATTGCAACCTTGTTTTAGTTTACTAAGTTGTACTTTTGTACTGTGATCACTTAGATTTTTCTTGTCCTTACCCATAAGAGAATAAGAGATCATTATGATCTTGTTGTGAATGATAAGGTTTGTTAAGAAAACATAGTGATGCAGGTTTCATCAGCAATTAACTTCAACTTCAAATGATCAACTTAAAGTTTCATGTTGAGGTATACTACTTTGTTTCTATCAGTACACCAAAACAGAGAAATGGCAATAACAAGGTAATGCATACGTTGTTTAACCTGCTTTTTCTCAATTTTTTTTTTTTGGTGTAGAATATGATGAATGCAACATTTCACAGCCCAGATAGTACTAAAACAGTGGCTCTAAAGTCCCTAAATATATATGCCTTCCTCTTAGAAGCACCCCAGAAGTTTGATTTCAGGGTCCATGGAATTTTTCCATTTTACTGATAATGAACTTACGACGTTAGAAATGGACGAGCCATGTTGCTCATGTTCTCCACAGTAACAAAAGGAAATAAATAGTCAGCAATTTCTTTAGACGTGGTCTAATATATAGAAATGGACAAATATTGTCAAGCGTTTGTGGCCATTCCATAATGCCAATAATTTCCTACATTCTTTAATAAATTTCTCTGTATCTAATGCTATATCAAATTTCTCGGTGGCAATTCATCATTGAAAATTCTAAGTTCTTATTTTCTGTGTTGCCGTGCATGAAACTGCAGTCAACTCAATGTTACACAGTAAGAAACTACACACATGCAGTGCGTGTTTAACAAGCTAGGTTTTACCTTTAGTCAGGCCAAAACAGTTCAATTATGATTCAATCCAGCAACATTCATAGCATTGCAAATTCTTCCATGGTCAGTTTTTTCCAAACGACTTCCAATCTTTCTAGTCAATTTGCTTTACTTTTGAATTGTGTTACTTTCAATGAATGAATGGGCCGAATGGCCAAAATTTCAACAACAAACCACTCAAGTCACCCTTTCTATAGTTAAAGGTCATGGTGGAAAGACTATTGAGAGAAATTTCACATTGAAAATGTGAGGGTCTGACTAATGGTTTATAAGGGTTTAGGCTACTCATCTCTTTGCCAATTGGTTTTGAGATGGATGTCTAGATTCTTTCATGGTATCAGAGCAGGTTATCTAAGTGATGCGCTCAAACTACCACACGTGCTTCTACATTACCCAATATAAATTGTCCACATGTTAGGGTTGAAATGATGCTACACATGCGGAGGCATGTTGAGAGAAATCCCACATTGAAATGTGAGGGCCTTACTAGTGGCTTATAACAGTTTGGGCTATCAGAGCAAGTTCACCCTTATAAGGGTTTGGGCTATTCATCTTTGTCTATTGATTTTAGAATAGATGCCTAAATTCCTTCAAAGACTTCTTTTGGTTTCCAATAGTCCATATGATGATGACTAAGTCTTCTTAGGCACTTAATTTTTGAACTTTCAAAATCTTAATTTCGTTTCTTCTTTAAATTTTCTCACTTTGAGTGGAACAGATCCAAATAGATCTATCAATGGCCTTTGTCCATCGCCATCTGCCCTTCCTTATTCTCTTGTTGCTGCCCTTTTCTGCAATTTCTCAAACTAATGGTAACATTAGTGTGGGGAGTACTCTCACTGCAGGTGATGAGTCTGCTTGGTGGCTTTCACCTTCCAATGATTTTGCATTTGGGTTTCAAAAACTTGACAATGATCACTTCTTTCTTGCCATATGGTATCACAAGATACCTGAAAAAAACACAGTTTGGTATGCAAATGGAGATAATCCTGCTCCAAGACAATCAAGAGTAGACCTAACCAGCCATGGTCTCGCGCTGAGACATCCACAAGGTGATCAACTAATGTGGAAAACAGAATTCCCAACTGCCGAAACAGCCTATGGCGTAATTAACGACACGGGTAACTTTATGCTTGTTGACACAAGTTCTAGAATTGTTTGGGAGAGCTTCAAACATCCAACTGATACATTGTTACCTACTCAGGTAATGGAGATAGGTGGCATGCTTTATTCTAGGAAAAGAGAAACCAACTTCTCAAGGGGAAGATACCAGTTTCGTTTGCTTAGTGATGGTAATGCTGTGCTCAATCCCATAAATTTTCCCAGCAACAATACTTATGACCCATACACATACTATGCTAGTGAAACTCGTGGTTTAGAAAACGATACAAAATCTGGTTACCGGGTCATCTTCGATCATTCTGGCTACTTTTATATATTACTAAGAAGTGGACAAAGATCTTTTATCACCACACCACAACAGGCACTTCCACCTACAAGCTTTTATCTCAGAGCAACCCCCCATTTTGATGGGGTTTTCGATTCTACAGCCAATGAAAGCTGGAGTATCATTCAAAGTGAACCAGATAATATGTGCTGGGATATAGATGGGCTAATCGGAACAGGGCCATGTGGTTACAACAGTATTTGCACAATCAAGGTCAAAGGCCAAGTTGTAGATGCCCATTGGGGTATTCTTTGTTTAATCTGGCGGATGAGTACAGCGGATGCAAGCCAGATTTCCTGCAGGGCTGTGAAGATGGTGGGCAGAGTCCTTACCATGAAGATGTATACTACTTGGATGAGCTTCCAAGTACTGATTGGCCAACATCTGATTATGAGTTGTTTAGACCTTATAATGTTAAAGCCTGTAAAAAGTCTTGCTTGGAAGATTGCCTATGTGCTGCAGCCATTTCTAAGGGCAACGGCTGTTGGAAGAAGAAGCTACCACTTTCAAATGGAAGAGAGGACAGCCGAGTAAAGGGCAAGGCTTTCCTTAAGTTGAGGAGAAGTGCCCCAGAAAGCCCAGCTCCTCAAGCTCCAGTGGCAAAGAATCAAAACACTCTGATCATTGTTGTATCAGTACTCTTAGGCAGTTCTGTGTTTGTCAACTTCACATTGGTTGGTGCAATATGTTTGGGTTTCTTCTTCTACTACCAGAAGAAGCTCACAGGAATTCGCCCTGATAAGAGCTTGGTGGAAAGCAATTTGCGCTACTTTACCTACAAAGAGCTGATAGAAGCCACAGAAGAGTTCAAGGAAGAACTGGGAAGGGGGTCTTGTGGCATTGTTTACAAGGGGAAAACTGATGCAGAACCTATTGCTGTGAAGGTGTTAGACAGAGTTTTCAAAGACAAGGAAAATGAATTCAAAGCTGAAGTTAAAGTTATAGGCCAAACACATCACAAGAATCTTGTCCGAATTATTGGATATTGTGATGAAGGACAGCACAGGTTGCTGGTATATGAGTTCTTGAGCAATGGTACTTTAGCAAGCTTTCTTTTTGGGGATCTGAAACCCAGCTGGAACCAAAGAAGTCACATTGCCTTGGGGGTTGCTAGAGGACTCTTTTTACTTGCATGAGGAATGCAGCACCCGGATCATCCATTGTGATATAAAGCCTCAGAATATACGTCTTGATGAGTATTACAATGCTCGGATTTCCGACTTTGGATTGGCAAAGCTGCTCAATCAAACCCAGACTAAAACAGCCATCAGAGGATCAAAAGGGTATGTTGCACCAGAATTGTTCAGGTCTGCACCAGTGTCTGTGAAAGTTGATGCGTATAGTTTTGGTGTCTTGCTTCTAGAAATTGTTTGTTGCTGGAAAAACGTGGATGTGGAAGTTGGTGGTGGAGAAAGGGGAATTTTGACTGACTGGACATCTGACTGCTGTAGAGAATGCAGATTAGATGCTCTGATTGAAAATGACATGGAGGCCATGAATGACATAAACAAAGTTGAGAGATTTGTGAAGGTTGCCATTTGGTGTATCCAAGAAAACCTCTCAGAAAGACCCACAATGAAGAAGGTTAAGCTGATGCTTGAAGGAATAGTTCAAGTTTCAGCTCCCCCAAGCCCATGCCCATTTAGTTCCATTAGCTGAAACTAAAGAATTTATCCCATTGCTACAGGTGTTCTTGTGGATGGTACTCAAAGTTGTCTTTTGTTTATATTCATTAAAAGAGAGATAAAATATGTACGCATTTTGGATAGTTCCCTGTCCTCTTTGTTGCTGGCAATAATAAATTGATAATCTTTCTTGTTACTTGTTACTTGTTACCTAGTTGTAGACTTATAGTTATAGCTACATAAAAAGATAAAATGACTCATTCGAAGAGGAAACCGAGTGAGGATTTTGGGTCCATGGCTATTTCTATTAAAAAAAGGGAAATACAACCCCTGTTCTTGGTGTTGAAGGAGTGGGGGTTGCACATTTGGGTTCATCATCAAGTAGAATGGAAAGACATGGTTCATATTCATTCACCGCTCAAATGAGAGGGCAGGGTAAAGCCATGGTTCCTAATAGAGCAGTTGAGATTGTGTGAATTGGCTTACCAGCTCTAATGGTCTTTATTTTGCATCTTCTACTTGGCAGAAGCTACATCATGTGGCTTGCTTGATACCAAATGGCAGCTTGGTACAATGCTTTTTTTTTTTTTTGGGCCAAGAGCTTGGCACAATGTTTAAATATATTTGAATTCCCACAAATAAAAATTAAGAGGAAATCTCATAGTTCGCCATCAGTACTTGACAGGGTATTGCCCATTGATTGAAACTGAGTTTGCAGGAACATCTGAATAGTAAGGCTGGGAAATTCAATAATTCAACAGAAGACATAGCTTGGGGGGCATAGTGCAATTGCAACATAGTAGCTGTTTTGTGTAATAAAATGGTCTCGAAACCATACATTGTTTTGAACCAAATTTCATAACCTAAACAGCAAACATACATAGATTGTTAACAGCAAAGCATTAGAATTTTAGTTTTGGGGATTAATTCTAAGCCCTCTCGCCCCTAATCCGACGAGCAAGTTGAATATCCTTGGGCATAATGGTCACTCTCTTTGCATGAATGGCGCAGAGGTTGGTGTCCTCGAACAGTCCCACCAAGTACGCCTCCGCCGCCTCTTGAAGCGCTGCCACTGCGCTGCTCTGGAACCGGAGATCGGTCTTGAAGTCCTGAGCAATCTCCCTCACCAGCCTCTGGAACGGAAGCTTCCGGATCAGAAGCTCTGTGCTCTTCTGGTACTTCCTGATCTCTCTCAATGCCACAGTTCCCGGCCGAAAACGATGAGGCTTCTTCACTCCTCCGGTCGCCGGAGCTGACTTCCGAGCTGCCTTCGTCGCCAGCTGCTTCCGTGGTGCCTTCCCTCCGGTCGACTTTCGGGCAGTTTGCTTAGTACGAGCCATTTCCTCAGATGTGAAAGATTCAAGGATTTGGGTGTTTGGTTCGCGGGAAAGTGAGAGAAAGTAGATGTGAATATCGAATTTGTGAATTGGGGACGTTTTGGTGGGTTTTATTTATACACTGCGAGTGTGGAGAAGCGGACAGTTTGAAATTTTTAGGGGTTTTTGAACATTTTGAATGAGCGTATATAGTGCGTTGATTAGTTTTCTATCAACGGTTAGTATTCTTTGTTGTAGAGTGGAAGGGATAGCGATCCGTGTGCTTTCTAATACGCCAATAGGATTGTTTTCTTGGGGGCGGCAACAACACTTTGGTTGTTTTTCAGTTTTTAAGTTGGCGGTTCAATTTTTTCGACCAAAAAAAGCTTTTGCGGTTCAAGTTTTTCACATGGAGTTGGGCTTTGGTGGACTTGACGCAACATTAGTTATGCCTAAATGGATATTAAAAGGGCTTAATAACATAGTACATGTGCGATTACGGTTTGGGCCCAAACCCGGGGACCGAATATATTTGGAGAAATTGGGCTTCACATGGGTCATTTTTATTCTTAACAAGATTAATTTTTTTTGTATTTGATCTTTAGTTCTTCAGGACCAAAAAAAAAAAAAATTCTTTACTTCTTTAAATTGTACAAATTAATTTAATTGGAATGATTGTTGATGGAGTAATACCACTAAAACTACTGTGCAAATTTTTCTTTAATTAGAAAAAGGGGTTGTCAAACTTGGGACCTCAACCAATATTGAAAAGATGAATATCACTAAATCTAATTATAAGACTTTCCGATTGATAAGTTAGTGAGGCAGCTTTGAAAAGCGAGAGAGAGGAGATTCAACATAATAGAGGCAAAATTGCATGTGTAGCCAGCTTGCCAGCTTGTGATTTCCACTGATCGAGAAGAGAAACAAAAAGTTGTCCAAGCTACCAAACCAAAATGTGTAGAAAGGGCTGAAAGTTGGTGGAATTGGGAAGAAGCTCTGCTAAGCATAATTAACATATAAGTTTTGTGAGAAGCTCAGCCACCGTAGAGTAGAGACACCAATAAGACAGGAGTGTCCAATTCACGGGTCAAAATTAGGAGTTGGTAGGATATTGACAATACGTTTTACTGGCTTAATCTAGCACTACCACATGTGTCTTTCCCTCCACTCATAAATTGTACAACTATAACTATATATATATATTTCACTGTCATGCATGATATATGACCCTAGCTAGTGAATCATAATGGCTCATAGCTGCCTAGCTATCCTATCTTAACTAACCCATGTTGAATTAAGTTCTTAACAATTTCAACATTTGGAAAGATGATGCTCAAGTAAGTAAAAGGTTCTCAATGATGATACCAAACCATATATATGCAACTAATGGGTCACATCCTTCATCCTTTTTTGGCCATAGAAAATCACCCAACTTGCAAATTCTATTAGGGTATAGGTTCTAATTAATATATATGGGTGAAGTGAGGTTATTGCAGTATTGCAGGCTGCTAACTGGTTTGAAAGTGTTTCTGTATATTCTGTCTAGTATTAGAATCCCCTCAACAGTTGTGCCTCAACTTATATGAAAGCAATGAACGATACTGACAAAGCAATATGATCTCATAGCAAGTTTTAACCAAGAAGTACGTACATGAAGACAGATATATAGACAAAGCAGATCGATTTAAAGAAGTAGCCAAGTTTGTTTTAGAAGAATTACATACTAGACACTAGGCATGCACAACGTGGATCCCCACAAAGAACAAAGAACAAAGGCACAGCTAACAACAACAATACTATAATATATCATCACAGTGGTTGCTGCTAACTTGATATTGCTTAATTATAAAAGTGTTCTTAAGTATTGTATATATAATGACTAATGAGAAAAATGGTAGATATTCAAAGAGAACATCAAACAACCCGAATCCGCTTTTACTAGGATCAGACAACCAAAACAGGACAAAATTCAAGCATTATACGAGGAGCCAGCAAGAATATATATATATTTAATACTATAGCGTACCTTATCTTATTGTGCTTGCTTTAACTTTGTAAATATATATATATACTTAGAATGGCAGGGTATATTTGTACCATACATTCTAGCTAGATGTACACATTGCACAAAGAGATAGAGGTGGCTAGCCCTAGAGGGCTGAAGGTCATGTTGTGATTGTGGTGGACATTTCACTAGAAAAAGGAAAACAAAGCTTTGCCTGCAATATTTGCTGTATTGTTCTGTTTGCTTGGACTTGGCTGCATTGCATCTTTGCCTGTTCTTATTATATTCCTTGTGGTAAAGTGAAAGAGACACCAAAGCTAACCCTCTTGTTAATTTGTTGGGGAATGCGCAAGGGACTGTATCTATCTTCATGTACATGACAACTACATGAAGCATAAACTCTAACATATGTACTACCTTACACAACAGTATTGTTACATAGTTGTGATCCCATGTGCCCTTCAAGGCATTGTCATTTTCGTGTCACTTGTACGTCTAAAATGACAATGAATCCAAACATAAATTCTCCCACCCAAAGGAATTTTTGACCTCTAATTTCAAATTTTGACGTTGTTTATTCTTTTAAACTATGAAATACCTAAATAGCTAAAAAAGTCGAAATTAGAGTTGAAAGAAATAGTGAAATATATATTTAAATGAAGAGTAATTCAGTCTAAAAAATAACAAAAAGAGTGAAAATGCTTTTGAAGCCATATGTCAAAATAGTAAACACCTCGCTAAAATGATTAATTTCATAAAGTTTATTATTGAGCGATGTCCATATGGAATTAGAGTGTGACTTTTGAGAGTAAAATGTGAAATTAAAAATACGTATAACTTTATGTATAATTTTATATCATATTGAATTATTGCAATCTATTCTTTTTCAAGAAGGATTACTTAGTGATTAATTCAACCATAATTATGAAATATGCAATTAATTAAAAAAGAGAAGAGTACTTTTTGCATGTGGAGGTTGACAAACCACATTAACTTTTTGGGAGGGTGGTTGCTTCAAAAAGTTTAATATCAATAAATTAATTATTTGTTTAACAAAAGTGGTTATGGAAAACAACGAACTCAAATGTTAAACATTTCGTAAATCCTACGTGGAATTCCTTTTCCACAATAAACAAAAGATCAAGGCGTCAATAAACTAATCCATTTTTTTCCAAAAATACCCCTGCTTCGTGTCGAGGAATCATGATGCCCAAAACATTCCTTTTCTGGAATTTAATTATGGGCATTTTGGTAATCTACGGGTTTACGAAGGGAGAACTGGAGAAGACCCCATTTGGTCCCCACTGTAGCACTGTGCTTTCCAATATTCACTAAAATTACAGAAAAGCAAGACAATGAGTGTTTGGAAGGTTTTGGATATTTCTGTCCCTCGGACCACTCCTTTTGGCACTTGGACAGCTCAGGATTTTTTGCCATGGACCAAACTACCCTCATTCTCATACACTCTTTTAACTTCATACTTTCCATTTCTATGCATTTTAATTGCTTTCTCATTCAGTTTCATGCATAAAATAAGTCCTGATCAACCACTTATTTTCATTGTAGTCACCAGTCAAAATTCATATATGCTCGTATGCAATATTGTCAATACGCAAATGATATCCAAATTTACTTTGGGGGTTAGAGGGTAGTACTACGTTGTGTTAAAAGCTTGGTCTATGCCATACTTCCCATATGTATATAAACCATCTTGTGCTTTTGTGTCTGCACTTATTGAGAAACTCTGCAAGAACCCATAGTATTTTAGAGCTGAGTAGAATACATATCATCATAATCCACCAAACAACCTCTGTGAAAAGATCATACAAATATTATATTCATAATAATTTCAACACGAACACAATATTTTCTCTTTAATGACAGGTTGAAAGGAAAAACAAGCATGTGCAATCAGTATGCAGCTGAACTTCAAGGCCCAACTCACTCAGATTATCAAATGCTATGATTACATAAAGTATTTCACAAATAAAGTGGGCATTGCCATCACTTGAGAGTTGAGACCATTGACATAGTAGTGGAATATAGCAAAACATCTTCTAATTAATAGTACCAAGCAATCATGTTTACAGTAGTACCACCACCTCATGTTGGTTTCATTGTTAATTTAGGAAACTATGGGCATTTTGGTAAAATGGTTATACTGAACACCAAGCCTGCATAGAGTAAGAATTACTCTTCCTCTCTCTAAGCTTCACATGCTCTCATTCTATCAAATCCATTAAGAACCAAGACAAAAGCTTGCTCTCTCTCTCTCTTTCTCTCAGTTCTCTCAGTTCTCTGGTTTCCCAAGATTCTACAGTGGATATGATCTTCCTCCCTGCAAATCAAATCCAAGCGTTGGATACCCACTTGTTAATCCTCTTTGTTCTTTTCTCTCTGTGAAGAATTTCCCACTTCTCCTTTGTTCTACTCTCTGGTTGTATGTGCTCTACTACTCTGTTCATTCATTTTTTTCATGGCTGCTTTTACCACTGACACTAAAATTTTTCAAGACCCAGACAATAACAATAAGAACAATGAGGTTAGCAGGCAAGAGATTCAAGCTGCCATTGCCAAAGCAGTGGAGCTGAGAGCTCTCCATGCTGCTTTGGTGCAA
Organism: Purshia tridentata; assembly: GCA_003254885.1. Classification (NCBI taxonomy): domain Eukaryota; kingdom Viridiplantae; phylum Streptophyta; class Magnoliopsida; order Rosales; family Rosaceae; genus Purshia; species Purshia tridentata. The sequence goes on from QANT01004958.1 coordinate 17,644, forward strand.
GGAAGCAGCCCTGCAAATCTCAAGTTTCCTTCTTCTTCCCCTGCCTCACGCCCTGCTTCTCAGTTATCTGCTCAAGACTACCCTGTTTTCACACCTGTGAGTATAAATTTTGGCCGACTTTAGAGTTTGGAATTTGCTCTGTGTTCTTCATTGTTGTGAGACAGTTTCTTCATTGTTTCTCCCTTGTGCATCTTCACTTTATGATGTAGTTTCAGTTCCCAATTATTTAATTTAAATTCATTGTTTTTTATGACTATAATCTTTCTATGGTTCAAGCATATTCTCCATTATGTAATAACTATTGCATTTCTGCCCTTATCAAGCTGGTATGTTTTGGATATTGGATAAACCATATTTTCTTTGGTTTCTGAAACACTGGAACAAGTTCACTAAATTTGGAGACATTTTACAGAGTTATGAAGATGAACCAGTGCCCGGGTATCAACAAATTCCAATGAAGAATCGAACATTATCCGAAAGTTGGGATGAGTATGGGCTAGAAGGAAATGGGTATGAAACAGTTCTATCAAATTACAAGGAAAACACTTCTTCAAGAAAAGGACTCCCTTCTGATTTAGACAACTTCGAGTCCCACATTTGTCCAGCTGAGGATCATAAATCTGTCACCGGCTCATGTGCAAACCACATCACTGTGCTTCAAACATCACCTGGTAATGAGTACTTCAGGTCAAGTAGAAGAAATAGTTTGGGGGATTTCAACTCAGTGTCATCTTGTAATAGATGTAAGCCTGCTATCATAACCACTGAATCCGAAAATGCAATCAGGAACTGTAGGAATTCTAATATTGTTGTGCCATTAACAGATTCTCATTCATCTATTCAGTCACAACCAAAAAGTCGGGGAGTGATGTCATGGTTGTTCCCGCGGTTAAAGAAGAAACACAAGAATGAAACTTCTCCAAACCGAACAGAATCCGAGGAAGTTTCTCAAGTTTATAAAGACTTGGGGATAGTGTCAATTGAAACATTGAAGAAAAAGCTCAAAGAAGCAAATGAGAATAGAAATGCAGCCTTAATGGAGGCTTCTGATATGAAATCTTCGCTGGGGGAGCTGAAGCAGAAGCTGGACTACTTGGAAACTTACTGTGAAGAGCTGAAGAGAGCTTTAAGACAAGCAACACATTCTAATAATTACCAAATCCCCGAAAATCTTGGGAATTTTCCAAAGAAAGGAAAATCCAATGATGGGAATGCAGAAAACTTAATGCCGGTGAGTGAGGAAGTAATGGTGGAAGGTTTCTTGCAGATAGTATCAGAAGCAAGACTGTCAGTAAAACACTTCTGCAAGATCCTTGTAGCCCAAATTGAAATATCAGATACCACCTTGGTGGACAATTTGAATATGCTTCTCCAACCATTTAAACTGTCATTAAATTCCAAGTATTCAAAGGCAGTGCTATACCATTTGGAAGCAATCATAAACCAGTCACTCTACCAAGACTTTGAGAACTGTGTGTTTCAGAAGAATGGCTCACCAAAGCTTCTAGACCCTCAACAAGCACGCCAAGCACAGTTTTCATCCTTTGTCGCGCTAAGAAATTTAAGCTGGAATGAAGTATTAAGGAAGGGAACAAAATATTACTGCGAGGAATTTAGTAAGTTTTGTGATCAGAAGATGAGTTGCATCATTACAACACTAAGTTGGACAAGGCCATGGCCAGAGCAGGTTCTTCAAGCATTCTTTGTTGCTACCAAATGCATTTGGTTGCTTCATTTGCTTGCATTTTCATTCAATCCACCACTGGGAATTTTGAGGGTGGAAGAGAACAGGAGCTTTGATACACATTACATGGAAGACATGTTAATGGATAGGCAGAGATCACATGGTCCGAGCAGGGTTAAGATTATGGTAATGCCAGGGTTTTACGTTCAGGACAGGGTTTTAAGGTGTAAGGTTCTTTGCAGGTACAAGTCTGTAGGTTAAGTAAATTCACCTTCTTCTTTTTTTCTTTTTTCTTTTTTATATCGATGGGGTGTTATGTTCTCAACAAGAGAAGTATGTAACTGTGATGTTTCTATTCTATTAATTGTTCAACGGTTTCTTTCATTGGAAGAAGCACAGGGTGGGATATGGATTCATATCTGATTGCTTTGTTATCTTATTTGAGTAGCAGATAATAAATGCATTGCAGAAATTTCCGATTTTGTTTAATTTTGATTTAAAATGTTTTTTCCTTTTTATTTTTTAGTTTGAATAAGTTAGACTCCTGGTAGTTAGTGGGAAAATAGGATAGGATTTGTGAAGTAAACTTCTCCTTTCCTTACTGGAAGATGGCATTGTGGGTTGTTAGCAAGTTTTCCACCTTTTTCTCAATTAGTTGTAATTATCACCTATTTAAATGTGTAATTAAATTAATGAAATAAGCAGAGAATTAAGTTAATAACGTGTTTAACGTTATTATTTCTTGAGATCACGGATTTTTCATAAACCCTCAAGACAAGTAAGGTTCAATTCCCTTAGAATAAGTAATTTATTAAAAAATGCAATTTGGAAGAGACCAAGATAAAGGAGGGAATGTGGTAGTACGCCACTGTGCATGCGACATGTTATGCATTAAGTTTGATTGGCTGATTTATTTTATTTTTCCGATTGGCTGAATCAAAATTAAATGGCCAAACACGACATATGTTATCTTACTTATGCTTTGCATTGATTTGATTGATTTTATTCTTTTTACCGATCCGAAATTTCTTTTCATGCATTTGTAACAAATAGCAATAGAGGATAAGAGGCCTTCTTTTGTTATGTTCTCTGGATTTTCTTTCTGCAATAATTTTTTTTTTTTCCGGGAAACTGTCAGTAAATTAGACAGAATTCACTGAAAAGCATGAAAATCATAAAGGACAAATTAAATATGCCAAGTAATCAGATCAACTATTTTATAATCAACATTACAACGGTAGAAAAAAGGGGAGAAGAAGGTGTGTTGGGGGGGCTGGATTTCTGTATTACCATTTGATCCGTCACCGTCTTAGGCATGCCATCCATCAAATAAAGCCCAGTGCAGATTTTTCATGCATTTACTTTGACTTTCTTCATCAGCTTTATGAATTCCCTAAAAGCTGCGGTAAAAATTTATTTACATCAGTATCATCAGTATGTGTAATTATTCTTAAAAAATGGTATAGGGTGTGTGGGCTAAGAAACTAGCGAGGAAGAAGTAACAGGGTTAAAATCATCATCCTATAAGCTCTACCTTCACCTTGCAGTCGGTGATGGAATTCCTAGATTTCCTATGAATATCTCTAGGCTTGTTCTGATGCAATTGGTGCAAGCACCCACCATAAATGATGGTCATAAAATTTGATATTTAAATATCAGACTGTAGAAACATAATTCACATTACCATAATCTGAATCATGAGGTCCTGGGGATGCTTCAGGGTGGTACTGAATAGACATGATGTTTCGTGCAGGATAGGCAAGACCAGCACAGCTCCCATCATTAAGATTGACATGAGTTACTTTTACACCCTCTGGAAGTGATTTAGAGTCAACTGCATAGTTGTGATTCTGCCACAAATATGAAAGGCAAAAGTAATTCATAGATGTGCATTACCTAATTTAACAAAAGAAAAAGGAAAAAATAATAAAAAACAGCATAATTTATCTCAAGAGTCAAGACCCGATACAGTTTTACCTGTCCCCTCACGATGCCAGTTCAGTTCTTTCAAATTTATACTATCTAATAGAATTTTTTAAAAAGGCCATTCTATGTAAGAGAAATTTATAAGAATTACACACCTGTGCGCTTATCTCAACATGTCCACTACGAAGATTGCGGACTGGATGATTTCCTCCGTGGTGACCAAACTTCATTTTAAAAGTTTTTCCACCTAATGCCAGGCCAAGCAACTGGTGACCCATGCAAATTCCAAAAAGCGGAACCTTTCCAAGTATCTTCTTGACTGTTTCAACAGCATAAGGAACTGCAGATGGGTCTCCAGGGCCATTGCTGAAAAGGACCCCATCTGGTTTCATCTTAAGAGTCTCTGATGCTGGCCATGTTGAAGGCACAACAGTGATTTTACAACCATAGGAAGCCAAGCGCCTAAGTATGTTATGCTTGATTCCAAAATCATATGCAACAACCTTCAATTGAAAACCACAGGAAAGAGAGAAAAAAAAAAGTCAATTAAGACCGAACTACCAACATTAGAGCGATACCGGTACATTTGGTATCGTATCTGCTACCAAATAGGCCCAATAGTAATTTAAATAGAACTCAATGCTGACTTACACGAAAAGCCTCTCCATCTCTTCTATTGGAGTTAAAATCCCACTCTGAATTTGTTTTATCAACCCAATCATAAGGGGTCTTGCATGACACACCACTTATTAAATCAACCCCTGCAAAATTAAAACAAGAAACCATGGGCTTCTAATCCTTTGCCTTCTTTAACTAACTCCATGAAATCCTTACCAACAATGTCCCACGAATGAGACATTCCCAATAGTTCCTCATCTGTTTTTGTCTTTTCAGTGCTCAAAACACCAATAAGGCTTCCATCTTGCCTTAATCTGCGGGTGATAGCACGTGTGTCAACATCATCTGTTGCATAATCAGTCAGCATCAAAAGTAAAAGTCAGAAGTTATACACATACAGCATAGCACTCCAATTAGCATGATTCTGCAAAATATTAGTGCCTTAAAGATTTTCAACATGGTTTAACTTACAAATTCCCATGATATTCCTTGCTGCTAAATAATCACCAAGTGGTTCTGCACATCTCCAATTTGAGGTACTGCAAAACAATAAACAGAAACGGTTTATTGGAAAAACTGAGTACACCCCATTCAGTGAAGTAGCTGATAGTAATGTTCCTACAGAAATATTAGGAGAAGGAAGCATACCTGATACTTAAACTTCTGATCACTAGACCAGAAAGGAAGCATTGCCTTGATTCTTCATCATCTGATAAGGAAGACATCAATGTCAGAATTCAACATATCCAAGATGATGCAAGTTTTAAAAACTCAGAAAGAAAACTCCACCTACCAAAATTTACACCAGTATTTCCAATTTGTGGGTTTGTCATCAGGACAAATTGGCCAGCATAACTAGGGTCCGTAAGAATTTCTTGATACCTGTGTAAAAATGTAGAATGCCTATACATCAGACTCCATGTACATGCTAAACTTTTCAACTCTTACATTGATACCCAACCTGACTACTTCCATTAATGCAAGCACTAGATCTTTTTTAACCAAAGTGTGATTATCATCACTCTCAACTGAAATAAAGGCAGAAGCTGTTTGAAACTTGTAGTAATTAGATGTTCTGAGAAGGCTAACTAATACTTGTTTAAGTTAATATACTGCCTCAAGCTCAAAAGAGAGGATCCACAGTCAAAGGTTGAGAAACCCTTATACTGGAAATTGAAAGGATTATTCTTACCAAAATAAATAAATTGAAGAAGGTTATATAGCAGGCATCTAAACCCCACAAAAAAAAAAAGAACCCAAAATGACAGTGGCATGTAAGATAAATTTCTTGGAGCTACAAATTTTATAAGTCATCTCACCCGGTCAAGGATGTATTGAATACAACTTCACCAACTTGGGTTCCTGAAGCACCAAAGGACTTTGCTCTCCAGATTGAACCATCTTCAAGCACAAGTCTAGCATCTGAAGTCTTCCAAGGTCTTTCTGCCAAATCTAAAGCACAAAAAAGATCAAAATTTAATTGACTAACATGAAATGATTTTCTTGTTTTATGTGTAGATGACAAAGTTTGAGGTGGGATTTGGGGTTAGAAAGGGATTTAAAATCTCATAGTAAATGAGTTATGAATTCTCGGAGAGATTTTAAAATGAGATTTAAGGCCCCACAATCTCATCTTAATAACACCTAAATGGGTGTTATTTCTAAATTCTATAACAGTTAATTCTAAGAACTAAGATACCACTACCCCCACCCAATCTCGAGGAATTGCTAAGGAAATAAAAATGGGGGAAACAGAGGAAAACATTGCCAAAATAAACCTATAATAACAAGTTATTAACAACATCTAACATTCTAAAAGTCTTGAACCTTCTACATTTTTGAATGAGAACAATCAAATTGTAATTATCGCATACAAGATACAGGGCATAAAAACCAAAGGGTTGAAACTTGACATATTAGCTTGCAATACATATTATACCTCAATTTTCAGTTACTTACTTGATTGCTAATTCATATAAAACATGAATGCTGAGCCTAAGAACAGGAATAAATGACTTGTGGGTTGTTAATCAAGCAAACCCATCATTTTGTTATATTCAAATTCTCGGACATAAAAGTGCATTCCCATTGCACCCATTCAACTTGTTCTTCAATCTAATTACTGTGAAATCAAACTCAGTGAATAAAAAATTAAACTTTTTCAGAAAAAAGAAAAAGTCTTTTAAATATTTACGCACACTAATAATGTATTGGTTGGGACAGTTGTTATATTGAGAGAAACAATGAAAACAAGAAGGGTAACAAAAGAAATAGCAGCAGTACCTGGGACCGGAGTTGAGGTGGCGGAGGAGCATCTGAGAGTGAAAACCCTAAGCTTTGAAGGGTTTTTGGACTTTGGAAGACTGAAAGTCGACGGGTTTGTTAGAGCTAAGTTCATTGCTGTGGTCGCCATTCTGCTCTCTCGCTCTCTCGCTCTCTCGCTCTCTCTCTCTCTCTCTCTCTCTCTCTCTCTGTGTCTCTCTCTCTCTCGGTCGGCTTTTAGTAGTGGCTTCCTTGTCTTTTTATGCTTCTGAGTTTCAGAGAACTAAAATGAGTATAAATCGTACTTAGGCATGTTAAACGGGCGGACCGGCCCTACCCTAAGCAGTAAATTTGGGTCAGACCCAGTCCGGCCCTATAAGAAGGGAAAGGGACTCCTATTGTATACCTTTTTGGTTTATTTCTTATTAATTCGTGTGCAAAAAGTGTTGCACTAGGCTATGATGTACAGTGGGGGGGAGCTACGTAAGAATAACATCACATTTTTTTTTTTGGCCAAAATACGACTTTAATTTGGAAAAAATAAAAGAACGAAGATTTGTATGCGAGATATTGCAATTTGCAACAGATTAAAACACATTATACGGAGTAGAATAGAATAAAATTGCAATTCAAATCATACTTTCACTAAAAATAGAATAGAGTTGCAACTTATTTTTAAGTACAACAACACTAGCTCATATCCACTCTAATTACACAGCAAGAGACCCTAATGGCCCAAGAGCAACTTATTGGAACAGAGAATTGTTCAACAAGAATACTTTGATAACTGGAACTGGGTTAAAACAGAAAACATAAGCAGAGAACCAATGGACTTGTTATGAATTACCAAATGTCCAAAACAAACCAACCCTTCAATATGGCACTACATGCACAATCAAATCTCAATGTTGGGTTGGGTCCTCCCTTTGCTGCCTGTCTTCCTCACATGTAGTTCGGCAGCATTCAAGAACTCCTCCATGGCTTTGACAGAAGACCCCTTCAAACCATCTTCATCTTTGATGGCATTCCTGATCATATCCCTAACCTCATAAGCTTTCCTTCTCATTTCTATCCCTTTCTCTGTCTGATCATTCATCACCAACTCAATCTTTGCCACCAGATCTTCATGTCTAACTTTACAGCTCCGCCCTCTTGCAACCTCCACACACACTCCCACCTCTTGGTTCAAAAGCTTAGCATTATGAAACTGCTCAGCTGCCAAAGGCCACCCAAGTATCAGCTTCCCATGGCAAAGTGCTTCAAGCACTGAATTCCATCCACAGTGGCTTAGAAATGCAGAAACAGATTCATGAGACAGAATCTCAACTTGTGGTGCCCAATGATGCACTAGCAACCCTCTTCTTGATTCTTTAATTCGTTCTTCAAATCCGTCAGGCAACCATTCCCTGGCTTTGAATTCGATTTGCTTGTCAAACCCATTTGGAGGCCTAAACACCCAGATGAAATTCCTGCCACTAGCCTCTAGAGCCAAGGCTAAGGCCATTGTTTGTGATGCTGAAATTGTGTACTGTGACCCAAATGATATATAAAGAACAGAGTTCAAGGGCTTTGTATTCAGCCACTTGTTGCACATCTCTGGTGTAATTCCATCCTCTTCCTTTGCAGCTCGAGCCTGGATTCCCATTGAAATAACAGGCCCAATTGCCCAAACTGGCCTGCCAATTTTGCGCCTAAAATACATCAACCCAGTCTTGTCAAGCTCCTTCACTGTGTTAAATAAAATCCCATCAGAATTACACCATTCAAGAAGACATTGTTTGAGAAAAATTGAAAATTTTTCAGACCCATTTGCCAGCCTTAAATTTTCTGCCATCTGGCTAATATGAACTCCCCTGGCTTCAGGAAAATCTGGCAATTCAAATTTATGGGAGTCTGTGCCTCTGTGTGGTAGGTTGAGCCACAAAGAGAAGTAACATCCAATGCCAAAGCCACAACCCCCACAAAATATTGCATGGAACAGCCCAAACTCATGCGCAAGATCAGCAGTCCACCCAAAGAACATGTCAGCAACAATGCAGAGTGGTTTCTGTTGTTGTTCAGAAATTAGATCAGAGATGAGTTTTCTAAAGGAGGGCTTGAGAGACAAAGTAGCTTGGAGGAAAGTGGGTATGAGGTGAAAGGGAATGGCATCAGTGCTCTCAATATTAGGAGGGAGGCCATGGTCAGAGCTTGTGAATGGGATTTCAAGGAAGCGAATGTTGGAGGCGTTTGATGGGAGAGAACGTCTGAGTTTACTGATGTTTTGTGGAGTGTTGACCAAGGTAATGGTGTAATAGTCATTCTTTGATTTTTGTATTTGATGGGCTAAGGCCAGGAAAGGGATTATGTGGCCTTGTGCCATCAAAGGGAACATCACTATGTTCTTCTTCATTTTTTTCTGAGGAGACATGGCCATTGGCCTACTCATCAGAAACTCAAATAAAAAGATGGTGCAATGCTAGTATATACATTCATTGTTTTGGCTTACCAGAAGTGTACCATTTACACCGCCTTCCTCAGCATTTGAATACTACCAAAAGTGGAGATTTACTTAAATCTTTCTGTTAAAATCTTGAAAAGGACAAAAAGAAACCTTACTATGATGAGTTAGGTTAGGCTATCATGGATATCTTGATATCTCATAAAATCTTGTACCGAAAAGAAATATCATAAAATCCATGGGTCTTAATTAAACTGATATGGAAATTTTTATTATTATTACATGAAGGGCTGATATGGCATTATAGGCTTATAGCTAATAACAAATAGAAATTCCAAAATGAAAAAATTGGAAAATAAGGAAAAAAACGTAAGCTTTGGTGGGGGGGGGGCCTTTGCCTTTCTCCTTAATACTTATCTTCCAATTTTTATTTTTTTTGAAGTTTTCTTCCACCCATTGTCATTTAATGAACAAAAAATCTTCACATTACTTTTGTTGAGGACCTTTAGATTTTTTTTTTTCTTTTAAGTTTTCTTTTTCTTATGAGCCATACATCTGTTGTCATTTAATGAACAAAAAATCTTCACATCACTTTTGTTGAAGACCTTTAGATTTTATGATATTAATTTGTCCCAAAATCCTAACTCTGCTAGGGTACTGTAGACACAGATAAATGTAATATGTTTCTACAATCTTGCATAATGTAGAAGCATATGGGTTGAGTCTTTACCAATGAATCGAAGGGTCCCGGTCTATGACAATTGTGCGTCATGTTCGGGTCTCTCCGACCTCAAATTCTTGGCTTTCTATTGCAACTTGGGTGGGTCATTCATTTCAACCAAATAAATTTCTCACTTAGCCAATAATATTTCTTTTTTCTCGAGCTTTAAATTTGAATTTGTTGAGCGTCTTACGTAAATTCTTTACAACTTTTTAACTAATTATTGGTGTAGTGATAGTGAAGTTCCTTGTGTGTGGTATAATGAAGTTCTTATTGGTCAGTTCTCCTTCACCACTGGTCCACTTCTAATTAGTCTCTTTATGGTATATGTTGACATTTTAACCATTTTCTGCATATTTATTAAAAGTTGTGATCTAATCTTGGTAATTCCACCGTCATCCTATTATTTCATCTAGTCTGAATTACCAGAGTAAGCACATCCTATTATTCTATATTATCTATAACCATCTCTTTAATGAGATTTTTGAGTTTTCAACCCTTTTATGCCCATTTATCCAAATAATTGTTTTAATTTTTATAATTCCAATATCAATTTTTTTTTTTGTTGGCCACGAATTCCAATATCATGCTTAAAATACTAAAAAGAAAGAAAATAAACTCTCATCCGCGAAAAGATGATAAAGATTAAGATGTGCATTGGGAGTCAAATTTTTAAGTGATGCAATTCATGATCAAGATTACTCAAACCAACTCCACCAACACAAAAACTATAAACCAAATGAAGAGAGATGTCCATACATGTACACACACAAGAAAGCCGTCAAAATATCATTCTCAAAAATGTTATAACAGTTTCCTTTTCTTCAGACCTGTGTAAGTCTTATGATGATGGTGACACTGAGCAGAATGTTATTTACATTAGAATATAATATTGTTGCAATTGAAAATTTCTTGTCTATAACAATATCAAAAAGAAGAAACAAGAAGATACTGAAACAACATATTATCAAGACAAAGATGAACTTCCATACTCAATCCACCAAAAGCTATGAACTTCCATACGCACTCCACCAAAAGCTAACCGAAAAACTTGTTGTTAGAGATCGCACATAGTGCCACCATTTTGGTGGGATGTAAAGCATATCACCTTCCTCTAAAATGCAGTCAAGAAATTCCAAGTCTTGCATCTTTGGGAACTCTTTCTCGTCTATGTTGTCTAAATCAACCTTCAAACCATACTATATTTAATCAGTATATATAATTGAACATTAGATAGAGAATCATATCCCATCTCTGTGATCTATATTGACCTCATCAGAAAGAAAGGAATGAGCATGCATGGGCACTCATTGTTTAGGAGATAAAAACAACACAAAAAAAGATTACATCATTTTTAGAACTGGTATAATCAATGTGCAACTATAGCATCTGTATGTTCAACAAGATAATAAGCAAGTTTGTTTAGATGGTTCCTGTACTTTAATGAGGTTAAGAATGCAATTACCTGGCTTGAGTTGCAAAGCATGGTTTCAGTATGTGGGTAGAGTTCCTCTGACAATGAAGCAAGGTAGAGCCTTATATACTTTTTGCCAACTACCTGATAATTAGCAATGAATTCAAGTCATATAAATGTTTCATCATTTAATCTAATAACATATCAAACCATAGCCATATAAACAAACAGACACATACATGCATTAAAGCAAATTATGGTGTGAAATTGTGAATCATGATCTAATGGGGTGTGTAACATTCATGGTATTAAATATTCAATACAGAAAACTAAGTCTTAAATACCTGAGCAAGCACATTATGGTGTGGATCGTGGTGTAATGGGGTTACTGTCCCAGCTGGGCCAAACCAAGCATTTAGAGACCTTAGCTCCCCACCACCAGCAAAACAATAGTCGGGAATACATATGTCCTCACGTAGCTCATTTATCTGCCAATCAATGGGATATTTAAAACTGGAACGTGGCAATTTCTAGCCAACAAGTACACAAATTGGTATTATGACATGGTAGCCATGTAAAGAGACATACCTGATCAAACAATGGGTGCTGAGCAAGATATGTTGGGGCAGCAGAGGAGGAATCATTAGCCTGAATCCTCTCAAGAAACTGGCAAAATGTAATGAGCTCTTGCTTCCATTCTGGGTATAAATAATTTTTCCCAACCTACAAAGCATTTAAAACTTTACCAATTTTCAGTTACTTAATAAAAACGAGAGAAGAAAGAAAGTAATTCAATCAAGCATCAATTATCTACAACCAGCAGCAAAAAGCTTTTAAGCCAACAAAAAGATGTAAGTTCCAAAAATTGAAAGGAATATGATGCTGGGCCATTATACAGGGATTCACAAGTGGAGTGCTAAAAATTTAATAGAGGATATTATTGAAGATGTATTATGTATTAAAGCAAGCAATAAATTAGTATGAATACAATACGAAGAAGATTAATCACCTCAACTGGCACTGTGCGGTCACCAGCAACCCTTATTAGATAATCTATGTCATTCCACTTTGTCCTGGCCGGCCAATGACACATACAATCGCTTATAATTACCGGAGAACCCGGTAAGAAAAATTCACGCAAAAACCCCTCCAAAGATAGACCAGACCTTTTCACAACCATTTTACAAGAAAGAGACTTTTGTGGCAAAACTCGAAGCAACTGCAGATAAAACCAAAGCAGTAGACTCAAAATCAACGGTAGTTTCAAAACCCACAAAATCAATTGTGTAAATTAAACATAAAAGGCTATAAATTTCCGAGCACGATGCTCAAATTTTGAGCTTTTGAATGAGAAAATTCAGATATTGAAATGACGAACCTCACCTCCGTCGCGTCGAGGTCGTCAGGGACGAATCGGCGGCCCGATTTGCGACCTTGTTGCTCCGAAACCCTAGCGTCCCTGGCTTTGGCAGAGACCTTGTTGACGGCGGAGTGTAGGTCGGTTTGTAGGAGTGGGCCGCCCATGATAAGGCCCATGTCCAGAGACCTAAGGGCGTCGCTAAACTCACCGGCGGCGAAATGGAGCCTGGCCACGTGAAGGCAGGCCATTGAGTAGGCGTCGCGCCACACGGGAAGGACGGAGTGCCAGGGACCCGAGTGGAGCTGCTCCCAAGCCATCTCTCGAGCCGCCTCCGCCGCGGGGAAGTCTCCGGAGGCGGCTCGAGCCGCCATACTGACGTAGGCGTAGCCGCCGTGCTCGGTGAGGGTCTGGAGCAGCCTCGAGGACTCCGAGTCGAGGGTTGGGGTCTCGAGGCCGTGGCCGTAAGTGGTGGTTGAGGTGGTGGACATGGCCGTCGGAGGCAGAGGAGCTCCGGTGATTGGTTGGTAGAGTGAGAAGTGAGTAGCGAGTAGATATTTGGTGAGTTAACCGATAACTGATTAGAAGAAGATTTTTGCCTATTTGGTGGATATTTAGCGTATGCGACGTGCTGGCGCGGCTTGCTTCAACTTTTTGATATTTTGGACCAATCATCGGCGTGAATACGAAATTTCTAACGGACGATTTTTTTTTTTTTTTTTTTTTTTTTTTTTTTTTTTTTTTTTTTTTTTCTTTTTTTNTTTTTTTTTTGAGAATTGTAAGCATGTGAATTTTGTTGCTTGTCTTTGTCCTTAATGATTGCAGGGCTGGCCTGCGATTCATGGAGGCCTAAGACTAATCATGAAATTGAACTCTTGATTCGATTATATATATATATATATATTATTTGAACTTAATATAGTAATAGTATGTAAGGAGGAAGAAATCAAACTGAAATTTCTTTAATATTGCAGAGAAAAATATCATTATGTTGGATAATATCATAATAGCAAGGTGCAGTTCTACTTGTATACCAGACAGGCCCAAGCCTAGGCTTAGACTCCTGCCTTTCCTTATAATTATGGGCTTAACCAGAACCGAATTTTGAGCTCAAATTACTGTTATATCAGGCCCATTATGCCACTCAGTCAGATCATGTCACTGTTGGGATTTTTTTTATTTTTTTTTTGGGGGTTATGCTTCATACTCTCATCCTACAAGCAACCATGATGTTCATGACATGATCGGATCTGGCCCTGATGGTTAACAAATTTGTTTTGTTGTAGCCATATTGGCCGAGATAGCCATATATAGTCATAGCCATGGTCATTTTTCTTTGTTCGGTCAGATAAATAGCCATTGTTGGATGGAGTTTTTGACTTTATATTGAATTGTGTGTGCATATTATAAAAAACTGGTTTTTAAATATAAGTGGTTTGGTCATATATTGAGAATGAGAATAAACTGAGTAAATTTGGTGTATATTCAGAATAACAGTAAACCAAAGAAGCAGAACATAAATTTATTAACAGCGCTGAAATTTCAAAGAACTACCACTCCATCTCGTGCAGGACAGAAGCTAGCATAGAATTTCTTACCAATTTAAAATTTCTGATTCTGATCCTGTCAATCAGTACTCATATAACTAATCCCATCAATTATAATTTTAGGATATAAAGAAAAAGAAAAATCACAAGAGCACTGGCAGATAATGTTCAAATCTAAAAGGGAACAGAAAGAGACATTTCCATGTAGCAATTTTTAATTTGGTTATATCATTAAGGAAAACTACTACAAACCCTTCCTATGAAATAGCCCTATACTGTCTATGTATACCATTCTTCTTTTTTCTATTTTCCTTTTCTTTTGGCCGGAGAAAAACCCATCCTTGAAACCTCTTAACATTCAGATTGAGCACACATATAGGGACCACACACAGATCAGCTAGCTTTAGGGACCAATAGGGTTGTTGTTATGGTGAAGAGGGTCAGGCCCAGTTGGGACTTGCCTCTCTAAGTCTTCCAGAGTAAGAGCCTTGTTAACTCCATTCCCAAATCTTTCAAACTGGTCCATTTGAATCCCCTTTTCACAACAAAAAAGGGGAAAAGACGACACATTTAGAAAAAAAATAACAGAGACCCAACTCTATAAAACACTTTGTAAAAGAAAAAACAAAGTTAGAAATCATATGTGAGTAAAAACAGAAAATGGGTATTGTGATTCTCTACAAGAAAACGCAAAAAAGGGTTCTTTAAGAAATCAAAAGAAGCAAACTTTTTGAAAGTCGTTACCTGCAGTGTGACTGTGCTTTCTGCCACATGACCAGTTGTTCTTACTTGGAGACCTGCAAATGCCACTGGTAAAATACCTTGAGAGATGACACTCACAGAGAGAAATGAGAAAGAGACAGGGAGAGACAGAGACAGAGAGAGAAGACTTACGGGTACGAGAAGGTTGGACAAATGGTATTGAAGCCACCACTAGAATGACCATGAAGGTTGAAAACCCTGTGAGAGCTTTTCCATACCCCATTGTAATTTGTTGATCCCAGAAACCAGTCAGCTCAGAGAGAGAGAGAGAGAGAAGGTGATGAAAATGGTTTCCAATCTCTCACCTCAAAGCCTCCAAGGCTCTGCTAAAATAAAAAGTTCAAAGCAAGAAAAATGAACGAGGGCATAGCTGTCTTTACACCTGCGGGCAGGCTATGCAGTGGCACTTTGGACTGTTCCTAGGCGATGAAGCATCATGGGTGTGACGCGTGGCGGCAGCAACATCTTCGTACGGAATGAAGCTGGCGGCGTCCGACGTGAGAGGAGGGGATGCAACAAGTGGCGAGCAACGATTGGAGGACACGACACGTTTTTAGGAAGAGCCTGCCTGACCGAGTCTGAGGGCTGTGCCTGTGTCTGCCTCAAACAACGTAGTAAAAGAAAAGGACACGAAAGGTGACATTTGTCCAATGATTTCAGTGGGGCCCTTGCGATCACACTGGTTTCGTGTTGTTTGTCTTTCCTCTACATCCTTTTACAATTATAACCTTATATAACAATTGAAGATTTGGAGGAGAAACACAACATTTATTTTATAGTTGAGGACATGTCATGTCTTTGAACAAGTTTAATGACTAATATTAACGTATTACAAAATCATTCTGAAAATGGCATATGTTCCCAATAACCAATGCTACCAATATGTTCAGCACTAGCCACTGAAGTTAGCCTTCGTGGCTGTTTAAACAGTTTCTTTTGGCCAAAAAAAAAATAGTTTCTTTTTCTATACCAAAATAGTAGGCATTGCCGGACAGATTGGTCGAACTCTAATCTGAAAAAAATGTAAATTTAGGGCCTGTTTAGGTTCAAACTCCAACAACCACACCTTGTCTTTATTTTTTAGAAAATGAATCATGGAGGATGGAGGAGGTCAGGCGGTGGTGGTGGTTGCCGACGGCCCTACCACCACTACTGAGGGTGGAGTGGACTTCCCAATAATAATCTTCATCCTTTGTTTTGCGTCTTGGTCACACAACACTCCCAACGCCCAAACCACTTAATAAAGGCAGATATATCATGCAAGAGATGACAAAAGATTTAGATCACCCCGCTTAGTTATGGACTCATACTGCCCGAGCTCAAATCATCAAGCCCAAGGTACAACCGTCCAGGTCAGATTAATTTATTCCAGTCTCATAAATTGAAGTGTAGAATTCCGTACCCGATTATAGTAAAACCAGGGAACTTAAAAACCATGTCTTTTTTTAGGTATTAGGGTTTCAGCATGCAAATGTTTGATTTGGTTATCTTCTTTTGTTCCTAGTTCAATGGATGTGTCATTCATTCCTAATTTTGATACCATTATTTATGGGGAAAATGCCTCAATTAGGCTCAATTTGTTCTGACAAGATACCAAAACACATTTCTACCTTACAATGAATAAGAACAACATGAAGACAATAATTTCATGGATAAAATATATTTCCAAATACAATTGAAAATAAAGTTTAAGGAAAAACAATAAATCAGATGCAGAACACATGCACATATACATATATTGTTTAAGAAGCATGAGGAAAACTACAGACATATCTATTAGAAGTCTTGTCCAAAGAATTCAGAAAATTAATATAACTTTTGTCATTTATCCAGTCTAACAAATTGACTCATTTACATGAACCCCACATTTCCAGTCTTATTGAAGATAAGTGGAGGGAAACTATACCACAGAATGCCATATGAGAATATGTCCAACAAACAGCAATGGCAGGTGGGCAATGAATGAAACATTTTAACAGTCCCTACATAAAAAATACAATAAGAAAATAAGAATCTTGATCAAATTATTAACACAGATTATAAACAAGGTAGTATATAAGAGAGCCTTTAAAATATAAGAATCTTGATCAAATTCTGAAGACAAGTTATAAATAAGGCAGCATATAAGAAAGAAACATGACTTACAATCTAAGCTAGGTGACATCAATCTAACATGCTATGCCGCAAAGTATTCCATCATCTCATCAAGCGCAAGCTCTTCTTCAAATGAACCCATGCCATCAACTGCAAAGTCTAATGGGCTGCTTAAGAATTCAAAATTTGATGTCTGGCTATTGATTTGAGACACAAAGTGATCATCAACAGTTATGTCTTGCTCATTCGGAAATGTGTCTTCTACACAATATGGCAAACTTCCTCCGGTAATCTCCCTTCCATTTCTATGTACAGTTGGTATATGGACTCCATCTGCTGGTCTAATCTGTGGTTCATTCATCACAATCTGAGACAACTGCCCATCATGACTGGGCTCAAATTCTGCTGATGGAATATAAGGGTTAAACGTATCTCCACGATGCATCTCAGCAATTTGCACCCCATGATAAAGCATGGGGGTTCCACCTGCATGCATGCCCTGTGTCGAAATAACACTGTCTGAAGGAACAGCAGGATAGTAGTTAAACTGAGATGCTGGTAATTGTGCTTGTACATCAAGATCCTTCTCCAGTGGCTGTAAAGTTCTGATTATACCATTTTCCTGTTGATTTTCATGAATCTGGAATCCAATCATCTGTGCATCAGTGTGATTTATATCAGGCAAAGCATTTCTAGGTCCAGCATGTAGAAGCTCATTGTGAGATGATGCAGGAAGTTGATCAGCAGGGCTAGGCCTGACACGAGACCTTTTTCTCCTTGGTTGCTTTTCACCTTGCTCTTTATCTTGGATAAGATTAGGAATGTTATTGCATAGGTTGGTGGATGGCTCTACATCTGTCAGCTGATTCCTCCTATCATCTTTGGATGAAACAGACCCTACACCATCATCAGTACCATCAACATCATAGTCACTGTTACTACTAACAGCAGCTTGCTTTTCACCACGGCCACCATGTGGCATCTCAGTTATGCCAGATGTCCCATTATCGCTACTAGGCTGCCGAATGAGGGATTCCTCTCGGCTTAGAACCCCCAACCAAATTGCACTCTCCTTTGCTGTCATCTTATCCTGTAAGCATTTTGACTGACGGACATGCCTTCTTATCTTTGCAATATCAGGTGACATATGCTTTATCACACCTGTTAACACTCCAACTTTCCACATCTTCTTTAAGTCATGTGGCTTCTTATAAGGAGGACTCTGACCATGGGGTAGCCCTAATTTAACCCACCAATCTTCATTCCCTGTTGGCCACCAAGGTGGTGGAACTCCCTTTTCTAATGGATACTTCCTTTGAGGGGGGTCACAGTGTTGCATCAAAGATGACAATAGAGAACCAAGAGTTGCATCTTGCAGATCTTGGAGGATGCTCTGAAAATTCCCATTTCGACTATTATCTGCATCACTCATGGCAAGACACTCCGCTTCATACTTGGCTATGGCAGCAGGCCCATTCTTATCAAACTTCACCTTTTCTTTCCACCAAGCTCTGATGTTATCAGAAGCACCGCTCACTGGCTTGCCCTTCTCAGGAATGATACCATACACAAATCCGCGAGCTTTACACACTTCCATCAGCTTCAACATATACTTGAGAATCCCATCTTGTGCTCTTGACATTTTCTTCCTTCGAGCCTGATCAGAGGTTTGCTTGGGCTTCTGCTTTTCTGCAGCTTGCTGAGCTTCAAGTTTCTGCCTTTCTTTGAGCCTTTTGAGTTTGATTCGATCCTTCCACATTCGCCTCTCCAGCTCTTCAGCTTCAATCTCCTCGTCACTGACATCTTTCTCCGCTATATTGTCACACCTTAAGTCTTCTTCTATATCCGAACTGTCACCCAATAGGTCATCAAAAATCAAAGGATGCTCCATTCAGTAAAATTGCAATAACCCACCTACAGTTTGGCTGCTGAGAAAATTGATGGTAATAAATTGAATCGAAAATTAATTCTTAGCAGTCTTGGTATTTTGGTACCCACAATACACAACGCTACCTTAACTAAGCCAATTGGTCGTATTAGGCTCAGTAAAGTGGACACTTTTGTTCTATAGCTTCAAACAACCAGAAACCAAATATTAAAAGCTTTTCTTTTTCTTTTTCTTTCCTACCCTTTCTCAGCAACCAAACAAAACTTGAAAATTGGTAACAATAAATCCAAAATTCTCAAATATTTCTGCCAAACAAACCCATCTCTTTCTATGATGGCCAAAAAATACCAGCCAATGCTTATAACAATTCCTAAAATGCTTAAGATTACAATAAATGAAACAAATATACACAATCTAAATCCCATATACCGAACGTATAAACAAAACCCGCATCCCCAATTCCCCATTACTGAAATGATACAACACATTCTGATCAACAAGTTCGTAAGAAGGATGATTTCAAAGAAAAAACTAAGGAATTTGTCTCAGAATACAATCAATTTGAGGAGACCCACAACGACTTATTAAAATATTATAAAAATTACAATAAACAGGACACCCGATAAAATTGAAGTACTGGGTATACACCAAAAAACCTTGAAGCTCGATTACCCAAATAATTGAAATTCTTACCTAATATCAGGTCCAATCTCTTCAACGTCACCCATCTAATCCTTAATTTGCATGCAAACCCTAAAATTCTCTTACTTTCTGCTATCAAATTCTCTGACTCCTAAGCTGACAATATAAGAGAGACTATGGTGAATCCGAATAAGGGAATTGAAAGCCAAAAAGGGTTTTGCTTGGAAATAAAAAAGGACTACAAATTCAAAGCAAAATGAAAATAAGAGAGAGAAAGAGATACGACGCGAGTTGCTAGGCGGCCAGAATCAAAAGGTGTTACAAATGGATGAGAACACCTCTGAGTTGCCAATACCGAGGCCTGATCTCCTGCTTCGCGTCTATGACAATGAAATGGCCAATTTGGCTTCTTTTGAAATTTTAGAGACTCTACGACCAGTTTTGTTAATTTTACTAGACTCCCCTCTAGTTGTAGAAATATCACAAACACCCTAATTAAAATTGGAAATGATCATTGACAGCCAATTATATTATTAATCAATTAATTTTTTTTATTTTTCTTTTGGGATCTTGTTGTATTATAAATTTAGAACCCAATTCGGTTTACGTTAAAAAAATCTGTTTCTTCCCAAAAGAAAAAAATACATAAAAGTTAACTTCTATTTATTAAAAAATAACCATATTTCATGAATTTCAAATAATTCATTGTATATAGACATTTTAAACTTGATATATCTCATATACATTGTATCTAGACAATTTTTTCAAACATTGTATACGTATAATAAAAAGAAATAGATTGTCTATAATATTTTATATTGATTTATCCAAATTTGCTCAACTAATAGTAAATTCTATAATTAGCTAATTTCTTTCCTACTTGGTCACTATGTACATGTTCTTGTTACTTGTTAGTACTTGGTGGTGGTGATTAAATTTATTCCTAAGAGACACACCGGACCTCTTCAATCACTTTCACCATGTTGCACATAATTGGACAACTCTGCAAAAAGTCACAATGGTGGAACTTTTGCCCAATTTCACCTCCAATGATCTCTTGGACTCCATGTTATTGCTACCCATTTTTTTCTTTACTAGAAAACCCAATGCATATATATATATATATTAAAATAATGCTTAGTGGCTCTATTCTCTATACAAAGGGTAATGCCATACCTAAGTTTATTATCTGAACGATTTGAACGAAGATGAAGAGGAGAGTCCAAGATAACTTTAGAATCAATAAGGAAAGATAACTTTTGATTTGCTGAAGATTTCCCTTTCCACTGCCACTAATAAAAAATTAGATTCAATACAACTTTATAGTTAATAAAAACATGTATGTTGATTTATTTTATTATTTTATTTGCTGAATGTGTAGCCATCGAAGAGAACGGATCACCAATTAATAGGTGTTTTGCTGATGACCAATTGGTTTTGGGTACTGAAAACCTAATGGGCGAATTTTTTAAACCATTTTATCCAATTACCAAAATCATATGATACAAAATGTCTATTCTTTTGTTGCTTAATTAATTTCATAGCTATCATCTATTGGAGGATCAAAAGTAATCAAATAAATAGTACCCACTAAATAGTAAAGATTAATTAATGTCCATTTGATGGTGCAAATCATGAAAGTGGCAGGAATATATTTGATAATAGAGGTTCGTACTTCATAGAATAATATATATTAATTTATAAATTCAGAAAATGGAGATGGGGAAAGTGCGAGGTTTACCAAGACAAATTAACAATGTGGTGATGAGTGCTGAATGTTGAATGTATATGAATTAGCATCATTTTCGTAGATGATGATAATGACATTTGGGTGAGCAAGTTGGGTGCATATAAGTTGGCAACCAACATTAAAAGCTATGAAACGAATAATTACATGCAATTGTGACAATTTTTAATAGCTAGAATCATATTACATGTACAAGGCCATATGCTACCCGCCACAAAAATGTCAATGTTCATAGTTCATACTTTGCTACTCTCTCCTGGTACAGTCCTGGGTTTCATTGGAGGACATGTAATATAGATTTTAACTCTTAATAATGATTAATGAATGGTCTCCAAGAACAAGCTGATGAACAAATATTTTAAAACTTATATTTTGTCTTGGTACTAAGTGATATTCATTTTCATTCAAGATTACGAAAAATCCCCCATCTATAAGATTCTTGTAGATATATACAAATTTTTTGATGTAATTTTTAAATGACTAAAACAATTTGTATGAATGTGTTTGCCACTCATCTAACTGATGATGGATGCTATGCTTTACTGAGAGTCTCCTAATAACTATTCCTGTCCTCTGTTTGATTTGTTAAAGGAATTCAATGCACACAGACCAAAACTGCTAGATACAGAGACGGTATTTCTATATAGATAACTTATTCAGAATTTCCAGACAGACTTGTATATTACATGTAGGCAACAAAGGATTGCACCTTTTCATTCTATCCAAATGTATGGAAGCATCGACCCTTTTTACCTTGACTTGATAATTTCTTCTTTCATGGCTAAGGAGAGAGCACTAAGACTACCTCCACTTTCCACTATCACCCCTGGCATGGCTACTGCTCTACTCCCTACAAAACCACCTTCTCCAATTCTGATCTTTCCAAACTTGACTTTTCCTCCATCACCTTCATATATGTGTCCAAACAAGAGAGCTTCTCTTCCCACACACCCACCTCTCTCAATCTCCACCATTTCAGGATTCAACAAAGCTCCCGTGCTGTCTACATAAGCACCTTGGTCTAACTCAATGTCTGAACCCATAAGCTTCATCCACAGCATAAAGAAAATTGACCCACTTGTCATTTCCATGAAATAGTTCCCAACTAGAGTTCTAAAGGCCTGCCATGTAGTGTCCAAAAAGACCCCTATGCTCCAAATGTGTACAGTTTCACCTTCTTTCTTCTTTCGCACCAATAACCATTTAGCCACAACACAAGCTAAAGCAGCCAAAAAGCCTGAAGAAACCCAAAACAGAGGAAATAACCAATGCAGAGGGAGCTTTTCAACATTCTTCAAGTAAAAAAGGCAATTCAAAGGAGCAGAGATTACTAAACCCAGCAGGAGATGAGGTAGAACTGTTTGCAGTAAAGGTTGAGCAAAAGTGGCCCACATAGTCTGATACAATGTTCTTTCCAGGGTCACTGCTTGTGTATCTTTTTTCTGCATTGCTGCTACAATTGGACAACCAGAAAGGTCTACTTTGACATCAGACTGCTCTATGAAGATCTTCCAAGCCTCTGGAAGGGGTTCATTATTCCGCAAGTGCTGGCAAATCTCATAGATCAATGAACGGCCGTGATCAATTGAAGCACTTTGGGAGCATGACGAAGCCCGGATAACATCCACTTCATGGCATTGAACAAAAGGATTAAAGTTCAGCTGCTCTGATTCTTCTGCAGATAGATTGTGGTTGATTTTAATCTCTCCAATATCAATATATGGGAACTCAGCCTCATTCCATGGTTTGGTGCAGTCAAGTGCAATGTCACGGTTGGTTTCATCATGTGGAACTGGACGAACCTGTAACTCGAAAACATAACGAACTCCATATTGGGAATTGACGCGGTCTTGGAAATCTTTAGCCAGGAAAAGTAGAGGGCGAGTATCCTTATCATCCCTAGGAATTGCACCTGTATCAGGTGGAAGAATTCCAATTGGCTCTACCTTGCCAGAATCCTCACTAATATTCTCATCAGAAGGCCTTAACTTGAACTTCACATACATTTCCTGTCCATCTGTGAACCGGAACAGTCTACAGATGTTTGAGTAGTAATGCATGTCAGTGTATGAGTTTGCGTTGCGTAGGGAAGTCCACACAGCATCACGCACATGCGGGGCTCTCTTGACATACTCCTCCCTCGCAGCAAGCCCACACACAAGCCATGTTGCAAAATCTGCAATTGTGCGGGCATAGAATGCCTTTCCTGTCTTCAGTGTCAGGTCAAGGAGGGCAGAGTCACTGGTTTCATCTTGAAGTATTCTTATGGCTGCACCACGTGCATCAATCCTTGCATCATCATCCGCGCTCAAGCTGTTGCTGTGCCGGATTATGACAGGGTAGCTCTTCCCTGGGTAGAAGATCTTGTGATCAGGTAAGCCTTTAATGTTGTCATAAATCTTTAAGCATCCCTTCCCACTCACACCAATTCGATGGAAATATCTTGACTTAACCTTCAGAGTTGTGGCAGCCAAATTTGCGGCAAGATTCCCAACTATTTTCTTGTATTTCATGTCCATCTCTTCTATTCGATCATCCAACGAATGTATGGTGTTCTTGATCATGATTGGAGTTCGAGACCCAATGTAAACACCACCAGCTTGGAGCACTGAGCTTACTGGTGCAACCGAAAGTGCACCAAGAGTAACATCTTTCTGAATAACTGAACCAGGAAGGACTACACTTTCACTTCCAACTACTGAATTGTCTTGCACCTCAATTTTCCCACTGACAAATCCGCTGGAGGAATAAAACCCAGCAACAATCCGACTGAAATCACCAAGATGGACACCAGAACCAAGTGCAATTAATTTCGGGTCTGAAATTGGATTGATGGCCCTGATGGAACAATGTTTCCCGACCTTGGCTCCCAGAAGGCGCAAGTACATGCAGAAGGCTTCTGTTCCAGACAGGAGCTTAGCAAATCTGAGGTGGCAGGCAATGGTGATTCTATGACAAAGCCAAGTTCTGAAATGGGATGGCTTTGTCTCTTGTTTACTAGAAACAAGATGGGTCAAAGCACAAGTGAGGAAGGTAAGTACTAGGCCATAAGCTAAGTAAGCAAAGGCTATTGAGATGGATACATAGATTATGTTTGATGGGGTATTAGAGAACATGGTGGCATATGCTATGATGGCGTAAGGTATCCAGTGAAAGGCCCCAAATATGCAGAAAAATGCAAATTGTTGAGGGGAAGGAGACTTTTGAGACAGCCAAATGTAGACTAAGTAGACAATAGAAGCTGAGAGAGTACTAAGGAAGCCAACTATGTAGATGCCGATGAACTGGTAAATGGCCTTTGTTTGAGTTTTTCTTGAAACATTTGGCAGCATTGCACCCTGAAATCGTGTAAAAAAACATTGAGTTGAGATTAGTTTCTAAGTTGCATGAAAAAAAATTTAGAAATTGATAAAAATAAAATACATTACAGTGCCATATGGCAAAATATTTATAATCTCGTATGGCACTTACATTCTGAAGACTTTTAGCCATGCCAGCAGATTTGCCTCCACTTTTTTGCAAGGCCATTATCTCCATCTCTTCTCCCAAAATAGTTCCTTTTTGGACAACAGCATAAGGGCCAACTGATGAATTTTGGCCAATTCTTATTGTGAGGAAGCTCAAGACTCCATTCTTCACTTCATGACTTTGAATCAAAGCCCCTTCTGCAATCACAGCTCCATCTCCAATTGAAACCAGAGATGGGTCTGTTATGTCAACTGTGTCAAGCAAAACTGAGGATCCAATCCTAGCTCCAAGCATCTCAAACCAATACTTGAGGAACACTGTTCCCCTCAGATGCTCTGCCAAAACTTTGGAAGCAACTTCATGGGCCTTGTAAAGAGCCCACCACTTAACAAAATCCACTGACCAGATAGAAACTTCAGGGTTCAGGGAATAGTTTGGTTTTAAGAAAGAATTCCCCAAGAAAGCAATTGAAACACAGGTAGAAAGTATGCAAAAGATCCAAGCAAGAGGAGCAAAAGTCAGAAGAGTCAAATAGTTGAAGTAGGGAAGTCCTTCTACCAGTGCATGGGTGGTTGAGACACAACTCACAAAAGCGGATATTGATATATATGCCGGAATAGACAGCATGAGAGTAACATAAATAAGAGCCAGAAGTTGGAATAACCAAATTACCAAGTGAGGAGAGTCGTGAATTTCTATCAAAAAGTCAGCAGAATCAGTCTCAGTCTCAGGTTGTGGAGCACATGATGGAGTTGTTAACGGTTGAGATTGAGAATTCATTACAAGATTCTCCGAGAAGCTTGCCAAGTCTGAAATGCAGGTTGCAGTGAAAATATCCACAGCTCCTACTGGCACGCCAAGAAAGTCGGAAAGTTTTTGAGCTGCTCTGACTACACCAATTGAGTCAATGCCATAAGACACTAGACTTTCAGTGTCAGAGATTTTGTTGATTGAAATACCAGTCTGCTCGGAAACTAGCCGTTTCAAGAAGTCTACAATTTTTTTATTACTTATCTTGGGACTTGGTGGTGGTGTACTTCTCACAAGATTAGGACGAGGGGTTTTCCCCTCCTTGCATGTTCCTGTAGTGAAGGACCGAAGCAGTGTTCTCTTTGTTAAAAGTGGTTCAGGTAAAACATTCAATGTTCCATCAGTAAATTGTTGGAGGCATTCAAATCTTTTGATTTTTCCGGATGTTGTTTTACTAATGGTTTTCGGCCTGATCATCTTGACAGAAGCAATACTGACACCATGTTCCTCTGCAACACGAGCTTGAATTTGTTCAACTACATCCTTGCTAACAGGTTTACCATCTTTGACCTCGGCAATTACAACCAAACCAACCTGGTCAGAGCTGTCTGGAACTGAAATCCCTTTTGTTGATAGGATTTCCACTGGAACAGGAATGACAGCACAACAACCAGGGCGTACAAGTTCTGATGCGCTCTCCACTGTTTTCTCTACATCTGCTGAGTAAATGTTCCTTCCTGCTACAATGATAAGATCCTTGATTCTTCCAGTGATGAAAAGTTTTCTGTCAATTATTCGTCCCAAGTCCCCAGTGCTAGTGTAGTTACGTCCAGGATGGTCTGAAAGCTTGTTTCTGTAAGTTTTCTGGCTTAGTTCTTCCCTTCCCCAGTATCCAATTCCAGCACTGGGACTACTAATCCAGATCTCTCCTTCCTTTCCTGCTTCTTTGAGCTCCTCACCACTCTCTGGATCAACAATTCTAATGTCAACATCTTCATCATCTGGATTCACATATCCACAGCAAACTCTTCCTTGCCAATCTACCATGATAGGCTTCCCCTCACCATATGCACAACTGACAAACACACAATTTTCTGCCAAGCCATAGCCAGGTGCCATCACCTTTTGAGATAAGCCGAAAGGACGAGTGAGCTCAACAAATTTTTTCAGAGTTTTTTGCCTAACTGGTTCAGCAGCGATCATGAGGAAAGTCATGGAAGAAAGGTCAAATTTCCTATTCTTGTCAGACTCCAGCCTTCGAACTACTAGCTCAAAGGCAAAATTGGGGCCAGCACTGTGAGTAGCCTGATATTTGCTCATGATTTGGAGCCACATTAATGGGTTCCTGATGAATGTCAATGGGGAAAATAGAACTGCAGTTCCACCACTTACAAGAGCTGTGAAAAGTCCTCCGATCAACCCCATGTCATGGTACTGAGGAAGCCAGCTTACAAGAACGGTCTTTGAGGTGCTCTTGTATCTCTTTTGCATCAACTTCACATTATGAATGAGCCCACCATGAGTTATCATAACTCCTTTAGCATCACCAGTCGAACCAGATGTAAATTGCAGAAAACATACATCACTTGGCTGTGGTTCAAATTCATCCACTGTACCTTCCACAACCATATTCTTGGAATTCTTAATCCAAGAATCTGTATGTAACCAAGGGAGATTGGGCCACAGAGCTGTGGATTTCTTATTTTTACCTATCAATGAGATCATATTTTTAACTGAACCTGCCTGGACTGCCCAGTGATAACTAATGGTAGATAGAATTGCCACTGCACCACATGATTTAGCAATGTTCTCCATCTTCAAAAGTGCTTGACCACCTCTTTGTAAAGGATCTGGAGGTAGAACTGGGACTGGCAAGATGTTAGCTCTTAAGCATCCAAAGAAGGCATCTATGAAGTCTAGACCCGGGACATGGACCAGAAGAACCCTGTTGCCAGGCTTGATTACTGGTTTCCGGCATGTCAAGAGCTTTTGAGCAATGCAAGAAGCATTGGCATGAAGTTCTGCATAAGTCCTCTGGCTCACCACTGCCCCTTCTTCACTTATCCAAGTATAGAGTGTCTTATTTTGAGTGACTCTATGAGCTCCCCAGTGCTTCAGATAGCCATCAAGGGAAGAAAGATTAGGGAACTCCACTCCTGGTAATTCAGCCATGTTTTTGGGGCTTCTTTTCGACTCTTGTTGCAAGGCAAACAAACTCTGCAAAGCGACATGTTTATATTATGTACAGAGTAAAAGTTATTTCGTTACCTTTGAATGTTCAAATTAGTCGATTTCAACCAAGTAGTTTATCAAAGTCAGTACATTTTTTTTGGCTTGTCAAATTCAATACTTTAAAGTGCAGGGTTACCTTAGCATAAGGAAATTTTGGCAAAGAATTGTCACTTGCAAAGTGCTTGCAGACTAAAGCCATAGCATAAGATGAATTTCTCTCTGTAAGCTCAAAAGCCATGAGCCCGCCTACATAGTAAGTGTTCATCAGGCCTTGAAGTTCAGATTCCAATTTCTCGTAAAATCCACCCATCATCTCTGCATTGAAACATTTAAATTAGTATCCCTAATTGGCAGGGATAAATGGTGGAAAAGCAAATCATTCGCATACCTTGGCTACCAACATGAGGAAAATACTTAAATCGTCGTTGGAGAACCACCTCCTTAACTTCTCCCCCTATAAGTTTAGCAGCATCGATTGCAAGCTTTGTCACAGTTGGTCCGGTAATATTGGAAGAATTTCCATAAGACCAGAATAAGAAAATATCCGTGTCATCATAGAATCTCTGCATTGCAACCGGATGTCCAATTGTTGCAGGATTGCTCATATATTCATCAAAGTAATAGAAACCTTTTGGGATATGATCTATGCCTTTAACCTTTAAAACAGTTGTGTAGTAGTCAATTGTCTGTACTTTACTGAACAACTCCTTTTCAACAACCCCCATATCCATTACTTCAGTTTCTTGTTCTGCTACAAGAATTCATAATTAGGCATCCATGACAAATAGAATAATAATAACAACAACAATTTAATAATAAAAGAGAAAAGGGGAGGGAGTAATAAACAAACCAGTAGAATCTGAAGGTAGTGATCTGTAAGTTCTTCCATTTTTCAAAGGAAAGGAACCCGAGATGATGATCTTATCAAACTCCATAATTTGGACTTCTCCAACACAACTTTTCACTTCAACCCTAACACAAGTAGAGTAGCGCTTGACTGCCAACACTTCAGTGTTGCAGTGAACTTTTGGGAGTGATTTACTGATTTTCTTCCAAAGATTTGTGTATCCACCTTTAAAACGGCGAATTTTTCCAGCCATAGAAGTTCGTATGAACTCATGAATGTAGGCATAAGGCATGTCTTGAATATACCCATAACCAGAAGCAGTGTATCCATAAGCCACGGATTTGGGAACAGAACTAAATCCATGACGTTCAAGATATGCTGGAGTTAAGTCTGAAGCAAATTCACTGAGAGCATGGACCCCAATTCGACCTGAATTTGCTGCCTTATCCTATCAATGGTAAAATGAAGATATAACTATTGCCAAGTTGAGAAATCAATAAATAATAATAGGTACTGTATAAGAATAAGAACTAACCTGGAGTTCTAAGGTCAGTGAGATCACCGATACATAATCATCTGCAACTTTTATATCTTGATACTTGCCTGTACTGTCAATGAGAGCAAGCTTGTGAGAGTCCATTTCTTCTAGTTCAGACCCAGTCTCCTTTGCCAAGTGAAAGATGACAGGGGCACTGTTTGCAGCAAGAACTTGACCACCGAGATCATAAATTTCCCCTGTACAGGTAGTATATATGTAGTCAAAAATCAAAATCAATAGCATAAAAAAGCAGGCATAGAAGACACCGTTTTTTATTTCTTACCTTCAATCTCGACTGATTCACACATGCCACCAACAGTATGGTACTTTTCTATCACAGTCACATTGCTGTAACCGAGCTTCACTAGTGCATAAGCAGCTGATAAACCACTTGGACCAGCGCCTACTATCCCAATTCTTGTGTTCACAGGCAGGCATGGATGCAGCTTGGAAAATTGTTCCTCTATCATTTTTCCTGGGTCCATCTTCTTTTTCGTTCAGGCCTTCAGGCAGTGCCTAATGAGATCAAATAACAAACTGAGTTCTACTCCATTCTAGTTCAAACTCCTAGTTATTGGAAGCCCTACACAAGGGCATACATAAAGAATATAAGGTTTAACACCACAGTTGGTGATAAACCTAAATTTACGGTTCTAAGAATCAAACTCTTGCATGCGTTCTTGTCTATTAGAAAACAAGGGCATTTATGCAAATATGCTGTCAGGACAATATTGAGAACAACAAAGATCACAAACCGTAGTGTGTCTTGATGTCTGTTATTACAAGAAAACAAGGGCATTTACGAAAATATCCAGTCAGGACAATGATAACAACAAGAAATCAGAAACTGATGTTGGAAAAACCCTGACATTACCAATGAAGCTCCAAATGATTAGCAGGCTGAAATTGGAGCAATGCAAATATTCATACTTTTTATAATTCTTATAAGATTTCATATGCAGATAATCCTCTGATATTGATAGGCGGCAAATGATTGGAATCATCCTTCTTACATCATTTATCATTCCACAAAGAATAAAGAATTACATTCAGCTAGTTGGTCTTTACCTACTGTCCAAAAATTGTGTACAGAAGCCAGAAAAAGGGCAAAATTAACTCACAGGAATTGTCATTCTTGTATCATTAACTAATTCACAAAAAACCAAAATGCACATTTAGCTACCTCTGTCTCTACCGCATAATCCAACTAAGAGCCACAAATCAGCTCCAGAAGGGCATAATCCTCACAAATTTTATTTGCCGAA
The DNA here is from genome assembly GCA_003254885.1 of Purshia tridentata. NCBI lineage: Eukaryota > Viridiplantae > Streptophyta > Magnoliopsida > Rosales > Rosaceae > Purshia > Purshia tridentata. Next base: position 47,846 of record QANT01004958.1, read on the forward strand.
TTGTTCACAAATACAGACAACAGTGACTTACTTGAATCATCGTTTTAGAAACATATAGCACATTACAACATCAAGGCCAAGAAAGATATGTAATAGACTGAAAGCGGTTTAATACAATTTCATAAGACTGATTTTCTCTACATATATAGAAACAATGTAGGTATAAAGGTTTCCGTATGCTGCAGCAAGTCATGAAAATCCAACTAGGTGGTGGAAAAAGATTAAAGAGACCAACAAAAACATACCTTGGGGTAAATGCAAAGATTGTAGAATATTTTAGACCTTTCAAAGGCGGCTTGATGAACTCAGTATTCTCTTTAAAATAGTCCCTGCAATGCCATCATCACCTTAAGTTCAGAAAAAAAAACATGGAAGGCATATGGAAAGAAAGCAAATAACTTTACCCACCGATTTAGCATCATAAAAGTTATGTACGAGTCATTCAGCAGAGCCAACACATTACACTCTACTTCTTTAGCTTGTATTCTCTCTTTTAGATGAAAGATCAAATATTTCAAAGACATGAATTTGCACTGCTCCCCACACCCACCTACACGTTCTATATACAATGCAACCTCTGTCTTTAACTCAATACCCTCTTCCAAAATTACAAGACGTGTAAAAGATATATAGCTAGTCATTGAGCAGCATGTAAAGGACTAACCTTAGAGCTGAAATGGGCAAAAGGGGTTGTTCCAAATGGATGCCAAATGGCATATAACAGTGGTAAAAATGCGCCAGAGAAGCCGTTCTTCCACACACAAAAGTAGTTGCTGATCTCATTTCTCTCAATTAATTCTGATATTTAAAACAACCCAGATGCCTGTTCCCTCCAATAACAAGACAAAATCCCAACTTTTGTTTTGCTTACGAAAGCACAAACTTCCTTGGTGATTCCGACCATTTACAATCCAAAGATTCAGATATTCCCACTTTATATTGAAAACGTCGGCCACGTGTCCAATAGATAATACATGACAAAATTCTCAGAGTGAGAGATATGGATTAAAGATTACAAGAAGAACAAAGTAAAAAAGGATATGCACAGGGGATCAATGGGGTCTGTGCGAATATGTAATGGAATGAAACTTGGATTTCGAAGAAACAATCTGTCGAATGATGGCGGATATAGCAAACCCATGCAGTGGCGGTTAGGGCAAGGTTTCGACCGTTGAATACCGTTATAATAGCTAGCAAGCCGTTTAAGTTAATTTAAAAAGAATAATTTTCTTTTAGGAATATATAAGTTGTAAATATGTAATTATTTGGCATAGACTTATTTATTAAATATAAGACATTTTTACCTTTTTAGTGAAAAAGACTTCACAAAATAATGTGGAAATACTAACAAGTCAAATATGAGATGATGTCAATATATATTATTTCTTTATTAATTATGACCAAGTATTATTTATCAGACTTCTTGCTGTGTAATTTCTTTTTTTGATAAAAGTGGTTAATTTGTATTTACATTTTTCTTATTTGGTTGCATTATCATATTGCATTCATATTATGAGAGGGGGCAATTCACATGAAGTAAAATGACATCACAAAGTAAATGTTATAACTAATATAAAAACTGTGAATTACTCAAACACAACACAACAAAATGAATACAAAGATGATATTTCCGATGACTAGTTCTTGTCAATATGTATCGAGCAAGGGAATTCGAATACGGTACAAATGGATCAAGATTTTGAGGACATAGTTTCCAATTAATTTTTTAATTTGGAGGATTTAATCGCCATATGTGGATCTGTTTCTCTGAAGGAATAAGAAGTAATCAGTAATCAATGAACTACTTTATTAACAAATTTATGACATAATGGTATGGATCACACCATTTTATTTTCATTAATTAAATTGGTTTTAAAATGTCCGGCCAAAAAATAATTGACTTGAAAAAGTAATGATGAAATGCGTTTAACAGGTCCCATGTATGATGTATCAAGATATATAATAGACAGTAACTTATTTCAGGTAATTGGGTCCTCCAATTGTGCACGTTTTAAAATTATTTTAAATCAAAGCATGATATTGTTGGTGAGTTTTGTCCCCATAAATGGAGTAGAAACAAATTTTTGTAGGGAATTTCATATCACGTCATAATGTTGAGTGGCATGAAGTGTCAATTAAAACTTGACACTTAGTCTCTTCTTTCTCGCTCTTCCATTTTTTTTTTCTCCACTAGGTATTTTAAGTTTTAATTAACCTTTTCTATTACTTAGCATGATGATGTGGCATGAAATTTTCCATTAAAGTTTTTCTCAATTCAATGAGTTTGAGTACTTGTCTATTTCTCCAAGTTCTATGACACATGTCCAAAAAATTAAAATGAAATATAGATTTTCATTGAAATTGAAATTGAGATCCTAATTAAAGTAATATGAAAATGGTATTATAATGTGTGATATCCAATTATTGGGTGTGACCATTGTGTACTTGTCGATGTTTTATGTGTACAGAAAATTAGCATAGGGGTAATTCTTGTCTAATCCTCAAATATTAATATATAAGTACGTGTAGCCAAATAGACATCCAAAAAGGAAAATAAATTGACGTACCTTAATTTCATGGTAGCGATGCCGTTGACATACCTTAGGTTCTTGGTTTTATAAAATGGTATCTTAAAGTGGGGTTTGGATATTCCCTCTTCATTTTGGCTATTCTTAACTTTGTTGTGGACAATACTTGTCTTAGCCTCAGTCGAAGCAACTCTTCTCGTTTCCTCTCATGCATGTATTTCTTTTCGTATTTTTATTCAATAATTTTTATTTATATGAAATAAATAACAACAAGAACATACTTTTTTGAGAGAAAATTGGAGGAGCTCATCCGTTTAGAGACGTGACAAGTATTATTCTTTCGTTAAATGTGATACCTCACATCTAAAGAATTGTATATATATCAAATAAGGTGAAAGAGCCCACTTTATAAAATTTTTAACAATTCGAACCGTTTATTTTTTAAGTTTTTATTCATATATTATTTTTACAAAAAATTAATTAATTAAAAATTATTTGTTTATTTAATATTGATAAAAATATAAACAAACCTTTATTATTTGATCAAAATTAAATATTTAAATAATTTTTTATTTGACTAAATTTTTGTAAAAGTAATCCATAAATAAAGACTTAAACATTAAACAATTTAAATTGCTAAAAAATTACATAAATAAATTTAAACGTGAAATATCACCTGTAAAGTGCCGTGATGTATATATATATATATTAGCCAGGACGGCAGGGGTATTGGCAACAATTTTATATGATAGGTAGCATCAGGATGATCCGCTATGAATATGAATATATGATCCATGTCTTTTATCACCGATTTCTATGCTTTGTCCCAAGGACCGAAGGACATGAAGAAATTAATGCGATTCTGTCACGAATGACTTATTCAGGGCAGTACGACACCAGTTACCACCTTCACAATTAATGTTTATACAATGCATGCATGTCTGACCTTAATTTCCAATATTTTAATTAATTCTAAAGGCACAAACCAAGTCAGACTTTAGAGAAGTGGTAAAATTGATATATTATGTAAAATCATAGCTATATAGACTTCATTTTAAGGACTTAGTCGAAAATACTAATTAACTAATTGACTCCCACTAAGCAATATAGTGAGCACCACATACATAGCCAACTAATTTACTGAAATCAAGCATATCAATGCACCATATATACACAACTAGTCATATAAGCCGTTGATTTTAGTTCCTTTCTTTGTGTGGCCATGAAGCCGTTGATTTTAGTTCAAGTTAAATACATTTCGATAGATTTGGATAGTATGCATGGGAATCTTGTCACAGAATAGTAGTATTGGAGTAGGAAAAATATATACGATTGTTAAGTCAGCAGGAGATTATCTTTCATTTTCAGGGCTCTTACCTCTAAGATTGAGGACTCCAACAACTTTTTTACAACTAAAAAATAAATATCCATCAAATTCAATATATTTTTTTGTGTGGTTACAACATCACATTCAATATTCATCACTTAACAACCGTGGCTTTTTAAGACCACACGCACAGGAACATCTTAATTTGTCAACTATATACTATTATTGTGGACACTGTTATGGTCCACAAAATCATTTGATCCTTTGCTTGTAACAACAGCTTTTTTTTTAAAAAAAAAATAGGTGATATGCAATGTGAAAATAAATATGGGAATGCAGTATTCTATTGTATAAGTGCTGTTGATGTATATTTTTCGAATATTACATTGTCACCACCAAGAACCCTTGAAGAAGTTACTGCAAATGAGTAAGCTACTGCATGACATAATGTTGCATGTCATTCAGGCACTATGTTTTTTAATAATTCGGAGCGATGGTGCATATTTGCTTTCAAGTTTCAATGACTGAGCTTAATTAAAATATCCAATCCATATTTAATCTTCAGTTTATTCTAGAAATTCTTTTTTCTTGAGTTTTGTTTTTGTTTTGATTTGTGGAGAGGGAGAGAACAATTAGGTGGACCAAAAATTCTAAACCCAGATCAAAGCGACCTTAATTAGTCTTTAATTGGAGAGCATTAATTAATGCACTTGGGTTTATGCTGCTCCAGCCTCCCCATGGTACTTGTTCTCCTCTAGTGATCCCTCTGTTTTGCCAACTTCATGATGGAATAATTTTACTTTTTGAACACTCACAGTCCCAGAAGACTATCACTCTCTCAAAAAAAGAAAAAAAAGAAAAAAAAAAGGGAAAAAGAAAGAAGGCAGACTTTCTCAGCTGCAGTATTACCTTCTTTCCTGAGGAATGTTTGGACCATCTAAATAAAGGCCCAACCTGAACACTATGTATCTTTTCCCTTATCCCTTATGAGGTTTATCTTAACAAATTCTGATACAACTTGGCCACAAGACCACACCAATTAGAGCAGCAGATTGAGTAAACATATGACTTGCCTAGCTCATCATAACACCAAGAACCAATTGCATCAATGAAAGCTTTATAGCATATTCAAACTGTTCTGGGCCGTAAGCTTGCAATCTGCACCAAGGAATTGATCATCCAGGTTAGCTCTATTACTAGTTTAATTATCATGTCTAACCTTACGTTCTAATTTGGTTTACATGATCATATTCAATGGTAACAAGAGAAAAACAAGCAAAGAGACATGAGGATATATTTATGTGGTCTGGTCTTAATTCTATGTCCACTCCATTTCACATACGGTCTACACTTCAGTTAACCATAAGTTTCCATAAACACAGAGCTGGCACAACGTATCTATTGTAATTTAAGTTTGATAATCCGACTGACTCAACATTTTCTAAATTACAAACATATTAACTAGTGTGTTCCAAATGCCCTTGGAAAACAGATATAGAATATCACATTCACATATAGTTTCAAAAGCACCAAGGTGAGTCAGAATTCCACATTTTGATCAAGAGTTGGACAGCTAGAGTGTACTGGTGCTGGGTTGGGCTTTGTTTTCTTCTTTTTTTTGTTTGGGCCCTTTTGTGTTTTGGGCATGTTTTGTTTGATTTAGTTATTTAGATGTTTTGTTTTAGCCTTTTGGCCTTGTTATGTTACTCAGCCTTTTGGGGCTTTTATCAATAGAACTAATATCTTGACCAAAAAAAAAAGTATAGGTGTGACATATCACATTCTGGTTCCGCACTGGCTATGTTCAAATTGAATCCTACAAATTACCATGCATTGATTACAATAAACAGAATTTAAATATAAAAACTTAAACAAGTTCATAACAGTACCACTTTATGTGATGGGAAATTGCAGATTGGTTGTTATTTCACACTGCTTCAGCATCTGCACAACTTTGAAATGCAGAGACAATGATAAGGAGGAGACAAGTGAAGGGAGGTTGTGCTTATAGCATACTGTCTGATCTTGCAGGCAACCTCCGAAAGAAGTTGAGTGGAGCTGAAGGAAGCTTGTGGCGGAACCTGGGATGCCTTAACACATAAATGCCTGCTAGAAGGGCCACAACTTGGAATGGAGTTACATAGAGAACTATAGCAGCAATCAAACAGAAAGTTACAAACAGAGTTGTTGCTCTGGGGTCTCTCCAACTCAGAAGAGACTGAAACCTTTCCCCTTGAGTTGCCATATCACCAACAACAGTTTGCACCCTCCCTGCTATACTTCTTAGTCGGTCATATCTCATCCTAACAACATCCGATGGTCGGGAAGTTGGGAACGTGTCAAACTCTTCATCTCGTTCATCAGGATGAGCAGCATCAGCATGAGACAGCCGAGTGTCCATGTGTGGAGGGTGTCTTGGTCTCCATCGGAAGTTCCAAATTCCAATCAAGAATAGGTAGAGAAAAATAGTGGGAAGAATTAGCTCTGGATAAAGAACCAATATAATAAAAAGGACATGAATCAAAATGGTTGTAAGAGGATTCTTCCAGTTGCAGATCTGATCAAGCCATTTTCCTACCGCAATCAACCCACTTAACACTCCCATTATCCTGAAAAAATTTGCCTTGCTTCTTCTCATGCTCCACATATGCGAATCAACATCTAGCATATACTCCACAACCTCTTTCCTCAGGGGTGGCTCAGCTCGGTTCAGCCTCATTGAGACGATCTGTATAGCCTGGTGCCTCAAGCTATCGAGCTGAATTACAGACAATGGATGAATGTAGTGCATTTTTGGCAACAACGGATGCGAATACATATGCAACATATTAATCAAAGATGAACATGTAAACCTCACTGCCAGTTGAATTTCACCCATTTTCTTCACCCCAGAAGGATGTAGGACCAAAAGAGGATATGAATGTGTGTAAACTCTGTCAGCTTCTAGTGTAGACAGCCGAATTCTCACTTTCCCAATTCTTGAATCCTTTCCTCCTTTATCACCCCCATACATATGACCATTGTCAAAAACCCCAAATGTAATGACAGTACACGGGTCGAAAACCTCCCAGGTATACTGCTCATTCCACTTAGGAGCAAAGCTGTCCACAATTGTCCTTGTTCGAACCCACTTCTGCCCATATTTAGCTACACAATAAGCATCTGTTGTTCCTCGGCCATCTTTTGTCTTCATTGGCATCAATCCCACGGCACTTATAACCCCTACCTCCAAAATCCCAATGCTTGGCTTCCACAACTGCTTTGCTGTTGGCCTAAGATCGCTACTGTAGTGTGTTGACTCATCCAAAACATGATACCCACCATCCAAACAAACCCTTAAATGAATCCTGCTGGCAAACTTGATCTCCTTCTTCTGTTCCCCATCTATAATTGCATGCTTCTCAAGATTAAACCACCTAGTGTTCACAGGCTTATGGTCTAACCTCCTCTGCACATTCTGTAAAGGAATCACACACTTCCCCAAGATTTCATCTTTGTTTGATCCCACTCTATCTTCCACAGTCAGAAACAATTGTTCCTCAAATGGTTCAGCAGCGACAAACATCAAATCCTCATTCCACATTGGATTAATACTTTTACTCTGTGATATTCTAGTCCTCAATACCTGATTTCCATGGATAACCTTCACAAAAACTTCTGGGTACCTACTCTTGTCACTAGGTAGCAAGTCCTGAGCTTCAATAACATTGACCCTCACATACCAAAGCTTGGGGGAAAGATATACCTTTGACCGAATGTTAGCGACCCCTTCAGGCCCAATAGTTGCAGCATCTGAATGCCATGCATCAGGAAATGCTTCATCTGCTTGAGTTCCCATCCAAACAGCCAGCATCAGCTCTCCCTTGACCTTAACCCCCTTTCGATCCTCCAGCCTATACCATTGTGGTGCCAATGGGCTATCTGGTGGAATGCGTTTTGGTATGTCATTGAGCTCAAATATAACCCTGCCCATGAAATCATCATGCACAAAATCCTTATCTTTCACCACTGCTTCCAAAACCGAAGCTTGAATTCGATCTTTGGAGAAAGCAAACACCTGCTTCCATTCAGGGTTGGACTTCTTCTCAAAATGCCTAGTAGTTCCCTTATAGTTTCCAAGTTTCACTTCAACATAGGGATCACAACCACCAGTGACATCTTTTCCAGGTAAATCCTTTGCTTTTACCACACGAACATAAAGGTATTGCATCTGTTCAACAAGGTCATAGGTGCATGAGAGCTTGTCACCCGTGACCGAGCCTGCACCAATGTTGGGCGAGGTCTCTTTCAAAGCAAAATCCTGAGGCTGAGGTGGCTTCTGCATTTTTCTTGTTTATGGGAATGGAAAGAGAAGCTACCCTTAAACACCAGACCCAGGTAAACAAGAACTCTAGGATATGGAAAGGAGAAACTTTAAAACAGGATACGGTTCCACAGAAAATGTTATCACTGCAAGTGCAACCTCAACATTTTGAACGCCAAGAGTCAATTTCTTTCTAACATGTATTGTAAAGGCCTTCTCTTCTGTTTGAAGGTAGGAAAAAATCACCAGAAAGATACAAACTTCAAAAGAAAGGACCTAATTAAACATGGTACACTTTGGGTAGCTGAGCGACACAGTGCGTCTGTAAGAGCTTTAAACCAAAAGGAGTTGATAACCTGCAGAATTCAAAGAGATCAATAAATTAATATGTTACTCTTCCAGCAAGTACCCTCTGGTTACTTTGAGAAGAAAATGAAAGAGAGAAAGAGAGTGAAATTCTTACGTTACTCCCCTTTTCCATCTTTGGGATAAAAAAGAAAATGAAAGCATTAACTCAACTGAGATGAATATATAAATTTCTTTCCTTTTAAAACATGTACCCACATTAAGGTTCATATATGTGTGTGTATAAATTTATTTCTTACTCATACACTTTCTGACCAACCAGCTAGCAAGAACATACAAGGAAATCAGACTACTAAAAGAAGAAGTCCTGCATTTTTGTAATTTACCGTAAATAAATAAGCAAAGTAACTTATATTATTATATATCACAACCCACAGATCCAGTGCAGAAAACCCATGAAGCCCAGGACAACAAGTAAGCTCAACGTTCAAGTAAACTTGCACATTAACTTTAACTAGGACAACAAGTACTACTACTTAGTACTTACAAGTTACAGTGAAAGACAATGGCTTTTCAACAACAACTCAAAGCTAACTTCAAGAAAATCTTAAAAGCAAGCATTGTTGAACTTCACTAAGGCCAACTTCTTTCAGTTCACAAAGAATATGGGAGAGAGAGTTCACACTGACCTCAGGCACAGTTGGCTACAGTGCTTTCTTTAGAGTACTGCAGCAATGGAAAACCCACAAATTTTTGAAAAAAAAAAGGAAAAAAAAAGTTGGTGAAGAGTGAAGAGTTAAGTGTGGTATGGGAGTGTGTGGGGCTGAGATCTGTGAAAGACTGAATCTCTACAAAGAGAACCTACTCAACGCCAACTTTTCTGCACTTTCTACAATTTTTTATATGTTTTAATTTTGATGCTATACAAGTAGCCGTGGCACACGTGCGAGGATTGTGGGCGGTTTTGGCTCGTTCAGGGATTGTTGGTTTAGTTGGTCACTTGGTCTTGGAATAGTGTTTCTCGGACATGACAAATTGTATTTATTTTCTTGGTTTCCTCATCATGTGTATGGTATATGCCGATGAACATTTTGGGCTCATAAAGCTAAATTCAATATAAACTATCTTATTCTTGTTCCATACACACATTACTTATTATTATAATTTTCTTTTGACAACAATAGAAAAAGCAAATTTTAAAGGTTACAATATTTGTGTAACTTCTTTTTTTTTTTTTAATCATAAAGAAGGGTCAAATTTATTTGGCTGATAGTAACATCTTCAATTGAATAAGCCATTAGAAAAGAATTAAGGTTACCCCAAAATTATTGCATCCACCGGACCACCTCCTACCTATCTCCATCATGGGTCACACCTTAATTTCCTTAATTAATTGAAGGTGAGGCGGATCTGGTACGAAGCTGATGAATGGCGTGAACTCAAAGGAATATATATTTGGTTTGATTAACATAAGCTTTGGTTGAACAACGTTTTTAATAATTAGTCATCACAGATTTTTTATATTAAATATCTAATATGTCATTGTCAAATTATCAATCTAAACAATGAATATACATGATAACGATCAATATTATCAGGAAGAATGATGCAAAAATGAATGTTCTCAATTAAAATTAAATTTCTTACAATGATTAAAGATGATAAATGTATTTATTATAAAAATAATATATGATATTGAAAAATCACAATCTTTTTAATTTGACTCATATCCAGACCAAGAACTCAATTATTATGATAGGAGTGTTTCATGATGGGGCCAATATGGAAAGCAAAAGGTAACCTCCCATATGCATATATCATAAATAATATTCATGGTTGACAAGAAAAATACAAACTTAAGGCCCCAACTGCTCCTAAGCAGTTCAGAGAATAATGAGAAAGAAATGTTGTTAGGTAGGATAGGATCAAGAATTAAAGTTTATATTTGGAGATTTAAATAAAAATAATAAAATGAGTAAAATATCTCTTCTGGAATTTGGAATTCAATTTCCAACACACAAAAAAGGCCTAAAGTCCACTGAAATTGTGAAGTTGAAGAAAATAATATTCAAAAGTGATTCATAATAAAATAGATTTAAAAAAAATAAAGAAGAGAAATTGTTGTTTCCACTTGAAGTTTGAGTCTAGTAGGTGTGTTAGGTTGAACAACCAATTTACCAAAATTGTGAGGACAACAAGATAAACAGAGTGCCCTTCCAGAAAAGTATATCGTTCTGAGCCTGATGTGACACTAACAGTTGTCATGCAGGAAAATGTACTAAACATGCAGGACGTACTTTTTAAGTTATGCAAAGCCAGCAATTAATGAAATAAATGAAAGCTTGCCATTAATTAACCATTTGGTAGCAGAAACAAAATTTATGTTTTCCTGAAGCAAGAGGACAATCAAATGACTGTGTGACAAATAAATAAATAAATTTTCGATGTAACAGGCTTTCATGGGTTTTCTACACCGGTGCAGATATGCCTAAACTTCATGATTATTACCCCAGTTGGGAAACTATGTTTGGCAAGAATGTCAGGAACTCGATGAAAACCCAGAATAGGAAAAGCAAAATTTTCATTATTGAGGAAAGCCCTAGGAAACAATTGATTTGATAATCATAACCAAAAGAGAAAACGATGATTAGTCAACGTGAACACAAAATACATACAGCTTAGTACAATTATATTGATGAATATGTGGTTACAGAAGCTACACTCTTCTCCTTTACAATCCGGATACCCTTGGCAACAATCTACCTTTAATATTCTTGAATATTATTACATGACTAATATTCATCTTTTATTTCAACTTAACAATTCCAGTGTAAAAAATTGGACTGATAAATCATTTTAATCTTCTCATTCAATCAGAATCTTTTCACATTAACCGGTGCCCCTTGCTTCCTTCCAGATTCAAGCATTGCCTCTAGAACAGCAACATCTCTGGCACCTTCCAAAAAGGACATGCGAGGCTCAGCTTCATAGCCAGCCCCCTTCTGCAACAATGCAGTAAACACTAAACATGATCAGAATATGGGGTTTGGAATTTTGGTACACTGCCCCAACCGTCCCACCCTACCCAAATTGGGGTATGGAATGGGGACATGGGATTTAAAATTGAAACCCAACATAGAAATAGGATTACCTTTGTGCCTGACTGCCCCACCTTGCATTTATTTATATTTTTAGATTTAAAAATTATTTACGATTTGCTTATCATTCTTTTATATTTAAGATCTAATTTATCGATTACTGTGCCAAGTTTTAATTTTTCTATAATTATCGTAGCTAGTGAAATTATTTTGGAGAATTATAAGCTAATATTTTATGTTTGGCAATTGTTCAAGTTTGGACCATCAACTTAAATAGACAAAAGAAAAGAGGGATGAGACGGAATGAGACAGGAATGGAAGGCAACAAAATTCCTCGCAAGGCAGGGGGAAGGGAGCGGAAGGTTACCAAAGACAAATTTAAATTGTCTATGGTCAACATGGATATGCAAATTTTACTTTTACTAAAGACAAATAAACATGAAAATGCAAATGTTACCAAAGACGAATAAACATGGAAATGCAAATGTTACTTGGAATATGGTAAAATTTGAAAACCAACAACCTCAGTGTACGACAATTAGCATCTGAAATTACCTTTAGAGTGGCCTGTGATATGTCATTAACAAAAGCTATGAATTCTTCATTCACTCCACTAAATTGGTAGAAGGAGGTTTTTCTTTGTCCATCAGCACCAAAAAATAAAACCTGTCACAGTATCAAAAGAGGTCAAGAACTGGTCAATTTATTACGAGTTGATTTTAAATAAGCTGTGTCTCAGTCCCAGTGTGGTTGATAATCCGAAAAGTACAATTATCTTGATGGAAGAAAAAAAAAAAAAAGTCTTAATAGAACCCAAATATCTCATTACATTCTAATGTCCAGTGTCATAGAATTAAGTACACTGTAGGTTGATTTTCAACATACCAGGTACCCATGCCGTCCATCTTGGTTTCCACGCTCAATTTGCAGTGTTCCCTCCATGCCAACAAATCGCCAAACTATCTGATGGTATAACACATTATGAGAAAATAAAAGCTTTTGTAAGCAGAAGTATAAAGTGAAATTAAATGTTACCACATGCCTTAGGCGACCTTGAGGAGACAACCATCACAAAAACCCCTGAACATCCATTCTCCAGTTGACTAAGGCAAGGAAACCCATGCACTCACCTTTAGCAATTTCATTGTGCAAAAAAAGAAAAACAGAAAACCAAAATAGATTATGCCAATTAACAATATGCGATAGCAACATACAAGAGGGAGGATATGTTATCTGGTGGAGGTAAAGTCTTGTCAACATGAGAAGTTGCAGCTGACACAGAGACTATCTCGCATCCAACAAGCTGTTCAAATGAACAGGAGAAAAAAGGAGATTCAAGTATTGACTGAAATGTTATGACAGAGAGAGATGATTAGTAATCTGGTGGTGACATTACCATTATTTAAAATAAACATCAGATCAAACTTCAAAGTCCATGGTTAGACAAGTAGTAGAGCCTTCTTTAAAATAAACAGAACATGTTCAAAGAAACCAAAACCATAGTTTACGGTCACTAGATACATAAAATGTGACATTACCATTCTCAGTCCTGCGATGAAATGTACTCCCATATCCAGAATGAAGCCTCCCTGCCACAAGGGTAAATAATCTTGATGAAAAAGGAAACAATAATTTTCGGGTTAGGCATGTCAACCTAAAGCACAAACTGTTTATAAATCATATTAATCAGGTCAACAGGGTTTTGACACAACTATGCCCAACACTGCTAGTTTCGTCAGTTTCAAGTAGTGTTATCATGCCGTGTCAAAAATTAAGACCCCAAGTTAGGACCATTACATTGAGAAGTATCTTGCATCTCCAAAATACCAGATACTACATTGCATCTCTAATGAATGAGGGAGAATATTCATATCTTTCAACTTCATTGGGAAGCACATACAGTAAATTTGCGTCTCCAAGAGCTTGAGAAGTAAGGGTTCGAACTGTTCATTGATCCTTCAACAATAACTTGGATGCTCATCATATCTCCAATGTCAGTCATTAGTTTCTTGCACTGTGAAAGCAACAATGAGGGTCTTGCAAGTCAAATAGTGAAAAAAAAAAAAAAAACATTATTAATATACTGGAAACAGAGTACCTCAACAAGAGCAGGTTCAAATCGATAATTTTCGGCTACAGCCCAAATTGGTTTATCAAGGGTATTAGCAAAAATAGAGCTATAACTTGACAGTGCAGTTTCCAATTCGCTTGTCGCTGCATTATTGAACCAGTAACTTAGAATTTTTCTGAAACAATCATATATTGTCTCACAAATTGAGGCAACTTATATACATAATATTAATCCAATTTGTCTCCTACTTACAAGCTGCCGCTGGTTTCTCTTCGAGCCCACCAAGTTAGCCAAGCAAAAGTAAGTAGATACAGGTACAGAAGACAAACAAAATCAAAATTTTAGTCCATTGTACTGTATAAGAACGAAAAGATAATTATTATTGTATCAGAATGTTTGACCGTTCATCCAAATAAATTTGAATGCACTATAGCCTGCCAGTTGATGGGGAGGGAGATGACGTTTCAAATCCTTTGACATACTTATGACCCAACAAACTTGATTGGATCATTCTGAACAGACTAAAGTGAGCAAAGCTTTTACAGTTATTTAGAACTAACCTTGAAGGACATGCTTCCCTGCCTTGAGCAGCCTCAGTGAGAAATCAGCCTGCATGAGTTGGTTCATATGTAAGAGAGTATCTAACTAATATAAAATATATGAAACAGGTAGGTTTTGAGAACATTTTTAAAATAGACCGGGGGCATGCTAAACAGTGTGTTAAGAATATCTTCAAATGGGTGTTGATTAAATACTTGAATAGATCATAACGTCTGTATAGTTTGTTATGTATTTTCTTTTTTATCTGAGTCATGTAGTTTTGATGAAAGGGATTAAATTTTTGCTTCCCTCCCACCAGTGTGGACTGCTAGGGAATGTTATTGTGCGAATCAATCACCAAAGAAAAATCATTGAATATTCTCTACTTGAGCAAACAACTAAAACTGAGACACTTCTAGTCAATCCAATTGTATGAAACATTCCTATAACTCTGCTCATCTAAAAAGATCCTCTTACATTCATATTACTAAAAAGATAAAAAATTTAAACCAACAAGCTTTTATTGTTTTAAATAAAAAAGAAAGTTTTATTGTTACTTTCTCAACCGGCATCCAATTGAGTTATACCTGAGCTTGGCCAGCTAAGACCACTGCAACACCAAGAATTGAACTATCTCCAATGATTTCTTCAAGACCCTTATCACCCCATTTGCATTCTACTCCTGGAAAATGTTTTCGCGCAATCTCAACGGCACCTCTAGCAGATTCCTATAATGGAAACAAGATTAAAAGCTCTGATAGTTTTAGTCGAAAAGATTAAAGCTCTGATTAAACGATAAGAAAAGAAGAAAATTTGAAGTACCTCTGTGCGGCTCCAAATGGCTTTAAGAATGACGATGTTAGAGATCTCAGCAAGCCTTGGAATGTATTGGGTCCTGACAAAGGTACCAGCTCCGAGAATGGCAATCTGAGGTTTCTCTGCCATTTCTTCAAAAGCCAAATGCACCACTAGCTTTTTTTGCAAATCTTAGCAACTGGGATATTGGAAATTTGGAATCTTAGATCTTTGCTTAATTTTAGTTAATTATATTTTAATTTATAATTTCGATTCAGCGACAGAATGAAAGATGGTGATTGAGAGTGGGGCATAATTCTTTAAATTTCCAAAGTTGATCGCTTATTTATTTGGGACAGGAGTCACAAGATACAGCCAGCCATACAGGTTAATTCTACAGGTTTTTATTTTTTGAAACTAACGTTTTTGGTCCGTTTTCAAAAATGACTTTTCACAAAAAAAAAATGAAATAATTTTTCGAAAATACGAAAGCAACTTTCTTTTCTGCATTTTCAATAAAATTGGCCTACAAGGCTTAACACACTAAACTTGTTCAATACACTAATTTAAAAGGGAAAATAAATTTTGTTAATGCGCTAGCATGTACAGGTGCACAGCAAATTATTTTGTATAAGCAAAGTGATATAAATAATCTATGTATTATAATATAAATGAACAATACATTTTTCATTATAAAATAGGATATTAAGTATTAATGATATTTACTTATATTATAATTCATAACACATGTTACAATTTTACACCATAACCACACTGGCATAGTTGTCTCGTGAGACATTGACAGTCAAAAAGCAAAAATCTTGAATTCCTAGGCAGATGGAATGAGTAAAATCTGTTGTAATTATTAATTAAGGGTTTATTTACCAAAAATAAAAATAAAGAGAAAGACTAGAGTATATAAACAAAATCTCCTTCTATTATTGTATCCTACATAATTTCGAGAATAGATTTACTCTCAGCTTTGAAGAAGCCTTTTTGAATTTATTAAATTTTAAGGAACAGAAAGAAACGGTAACACTAACACTTTCAATTTCCAAATACCTAGTTAGAAATAAATTAGAAGGTCTTTAATATCCAACAAGGTCCTAGCTGAACATCCGAAACACAAACGTGGGACTGTGCAAGTCAATGAAGTTATCTTCTTCAGCTTCTAATGACTGGATATATAGAGCTTCTCTGGGTTCCTCAGTCACTCCACTATGTGTAGCATAATCCAAGGCCATCTCATAGTCCACCTGAAAATTTGAGTACAAAATTAGAACATGCATTTAATTTCAACATTGACATATCTAGCAGACTGCATAAAAGTCGGGCACCATCTCACCTGTTCAACATGCTGTATAAGCTTTTCCTTGAGCATTTCTTTTGTGATCATACGAGTTGATATTTTCTTAAGCATATCTGCACCCTCATCGTCATAGCGTTTCTTCTTTGATGCATGTAATTGTGCCATTTCCTTCAATACATCATATACGGCACCAACAGCACTATCTACATACCTGCAAATTGATAGATTATTTCAGGAAAATCATTCCGGAGCAATTAAGAATAGAGACCAAATAAGTGATGAGTCTTACTTGCTTAAATTCCGCTTTCTCTCCTGCTGTTCACGAGCTTGCATTTTCTTTACTATTTTGGTTTTTAGCTGGATGCAACACTGCTGCATGGCAGACTGGAGAGACATTGTTGTTAACTAGTTTGGTCATATACACACACACACACACACATATATATATAGGGAAATTTTCAAGTAAGGATGTTCTTACTTTATCCTTACTTTAAGAAAAGTAAGAACATCCTCCTTGGCCCTACAATCTATAATCAGAATTGTTCATATTTTAGAACATCATTTAGAGATCATCCTTGCAAAAGATCACCCAAATCAAAAACTGATTAGTCAATTTCTTACAACAAACATCATTTCAATTTTATCCGACGGACTGTATTTATCTATATAGTTGACTAAAACATGAACGATTCCGATTATGGAACTACACTGCTGAGTGGTACCCAGAGAGGATGTTCTTTTCTTAAGTTAAGGATCCTTATATATACAGTCAACTAAAATGAAATGAAGAATTACAATAAAAATTGACTACCTTGACAGCAAAAGCTATTTCAGTTATATCATCCCCAATATACTCCTTCCCAGTCCCTTTAAAGGGTATTTTTGTGCTTACAATGCTCACAAAGACACCAATTTTATCCTGAGTCTGGTTGATCTTGTAATTACTCCAACTGAAAGAACATATTTCATATTATTTTGATTTCAAGTTAGAATCTCTAGCATTTTTCATCACCAAAAATAATTTGATTTAAACAATACCTGTCTGCTGTCCCCCAAATTCCAAATCCAAAAGTAGCTAAAAAGAAAAATTAGAAAGTTTAATACAACTTACTTGATTCTCTTAAGGGCGGTCCTGGTGACAACATCAGCACCTTGCTCGAAAAGAAGTGGGATACGGTTTGCAAACCGGAAGATATTCAAACCCTAAAAATAAAATAGAAACTGGGAATCTTCATACATGTTGTCATTGAATTAATAGCTGAGGAAATTGATATTCAGGAATACAAGCATAATCAGGCATGACATAACATGTGCTCGATACTGTTTGATAGAAAAAACTCTCAAAATTCTGTTATGACAAAAATGAGCACTAAACTCATTATTATTTATATATTTATGTAGACAAGGTAAAACAATACTTTTTGGATCAAGCATTAGTTGGGTTGGGTGTGTATTTCCAATAATCTCATCTCAATAATTTAACTGATGACCTAAGTAGTAAGTACTATGTGGACTGTCAATATTAACAGAGAATCACCTACTTGCTTGACATCTTTGCCACCCACACTGACACCAGCTTCCACAATGAATGGGTGGCCTTCAAAAACTTGAGCACTGTATAGTAGAAGTAATAAAAGAGTCAACATTCGCTATCAATGTCAATCAATTAGCAGAAAACAACAAATAAACTCATAAAATATAACAGAAGTCAGCTTTCTACAAGAATTTTACCAAAAGAAACCACATGAACTAGCAAGTTAGAATTCAAATGCAACCTTCCAGAATAAGTTGCGACCATATCTGGATGCAGCTCCTTTATAATTCCTAGACGGAGATTGTATTCCCCTGCAGGACTCAGACACTGAAAACAGTTACTAGGTAATGGGCCAACCAACCCACATAGCCTAAACTACTATGGAAAGAAAAATATGAGCAAATTACTACCAAGACTATATAGTGATTATATGCTGGCTGTATCTGATAAATGAATAGAGATACCAAAAAATGCTTACATCACCACTAGGATCATCAAATTTAGCTTGACGAAATAACTGATGGATGCGAACAATTTGCTGAGAAGTTAGAGATTTAACAGGCATCTTTGGACTGAACTCTGGTCCCAATTCCCCTAAGGAGGAAGAAACATCAACTTAAGCTCTAAGGAGTAAACACCAAGCATCACCTTGCTGTCCCCCAGGTGTCAATACTTTCATGGAAAACCTGGTGAGTTGTCAGTGCTTTCTAGGTAGTGATAGAGACTTACCAATTAGTCGTTCCGCATAGGATTTTCGTATATTAACAAATTCATGCTGAAGAAACTGTAAAAGATTCTGCTTTGAAGTTTCTTCAGTGAGGCGTTTGATTAGCAATAAGTCAACAGATGAAGGATGGTGCTTTGTCTCAAGAGGAACTGGAGGCATTACATCCGTTCTCCGTGCAAACCTTATGGTGACATTTTTACTGCACAAAAAGTAAATGCCGGTATAGATTCATTTCAGGACATAAAATCCTGTGCATGTGTGTGTTTGTGTGTGTGTGTGTGTGTGTGAGTGTGTGTGTGTGTGTGTGTGTGTGTGTGTGAGAGAGAGAGAGAGAGAGAGAGAGCATACTCAGATGTATCTGATACAAATTTAAAAAGAAACTCAGCATAAGGAGTGATAACAGCCATTTGTCGCATGTAATGCAATATCTTGGACTGCACATGCCAAGAAAGGAGTTTTCAGCTAATGAAACAAATCAAGCTTGGTTAACTGCGAAATTTTTGTGTGACAAATAACCACTGAAGCTGTAATGAATTAATATGAAATGAGCCAGTGATCCAGTACATACTCGGTAAGTTGTCCAATTCCCCTCAATAACAACCTGTATCTCAGCTCCATGCCACCTATCCTTGTTATCCCGCTTTTCATGTATATGAACATGAGGAATGTTTCTGAAAGCTTAAAAGAATCATCATAATGATAATTAATTAAACCCTAAAGTATATTTTGTTAATGTTCAAAATTATCAAAGAGTCCTTAAAATGATGAGGAAAAGGAGTTTCTTCACTGATGGTATTGTTAGAAAGAGTCAGATTAAGTGATGATGGGTCTGATGCAAGAAGGTTTAATTCATCAAGAGCTTTCTCTTCCAAGTATTTTTTTCAGTCTTTTGAGCAAAAATATTTCTTACCCAGATTTCTAGCCAGCTAGACCAATTTGGAAAGCCAAGGTTCCTCCTAAGGCTCGTGACCTGTGAGAGGGTGAATACTTGTGATTGCTATAAAGGAGACCAAATTGTCGTTTTTCGCCTCATTGGTGCATCATGTGCAAAATGCAAGGGGGAAGTGCAGATCATGTTTTCATGCACTGGCCAGTAGCTCAGAGTTTATGGTAGAATCTGTTTAGGAAGTTTGGGTGAGTTGGGTAATTTCATCAGGTTGCTAATCTTTGTTAAGCAAAAAACATGTGTTTGGAGGAAGCAAGTAAGCTGAAGTCCTCTGGAGGTGCAGTGTTTTGGCCCTTTTGAGTCATTTGGATAGAGAGGAACAGAAGGATCTTTTAAGATTACAAAGGGGTCTGGGTGGAGGAGCCTTGGAATAAAGTAAGGTTCTGGGCTTCCTTGTGGGCTTCTGTTACAGTGAAATTAAGGACTTATCCTTTTCTCCCTTTTTTTTTTATATTTATTGAAAGGCAGCTGGATAGTTACAGTTTTGTTTAGCTTTAAGTGGCTGTGCTTTAAGTTTTTATCTGTGGCTGTAGATTATGCATGGGATAAATGATAGATTATATGCATGCATGGTGTAAACATATATATGATACTGTGAACATTATACAAGAATATATGGATCTAGATGATAGATATAATATTCATGTCTTCATAACAACCACTAATTATTTCACAACTTATATATTATAACATTTTGAAGTCATACCGATGAATATCTATATCCAGCCTGCAGAATGTAATATAATTTTGGCCTTTCATTGATGATGAGATCTCTATAGGAAGCCCTGTACTCATCTTAGACCAAATTAATGCCTGCATAAGTAAAAATAGGTCATTAATTTGGTTATACAGGCAAATGATCAAGCAGGCAAGCACAGTAACCAGATTATTCAATGATGCAGATGTGAGTCTCTTTTCTGGCTGCATCTTAAGCAAGAATGCATTGTTTGCATTTCATCACATATGGAAACATCCTATGGACATTGTATTGCCCCCCATACACAAATTCTTGGTAGAAATGTTTTATCTTTACTTAGTGATTACAAGTTTTGCCAGCTGGCAACAGAAATAATATTTAAAATCTGAGAAGGTGCCAATTCAGAGAATCCTAATATTGAACCCTCACAATCAATCTTGGGGTGGAAAAAGGCAATACGATCATCTACTAATGATATCTCTTGTGTGAGTGAGTGAGTGAGTGTGTGTGTGTGTGTGAGTGTTAACTATTGCAATTATAACAGAAGAAAATGCAGTTAACATAAGCAAGATATGTCACTACGTACCATCTTTGCACCTAGACCAAACTTCCCACGTGTCTGCTTCAAGCCATATTTTGTCCCAGATAGTACTGCATGAATTCATATATTTACAGCAGCATTAAGATGTGCTGCAGAGGTCATATGCTCATCTATGATTGGAAACAAATATTAAAACCATGTACAAATAAGTTTGCTAGTTAAATGGGAAAAAAGGAATAAAAACTCTATAGCAAAGTAACTTCAGAACCTCGTCCAAACATATTTGGAATGTCATCATGTGGCATTCCTCTTCCATTATCCTGATTTTAAAACCAATTACAGTCATGAGAGTTACAGCTACAGAGAATCAAGATAATACAAATCATGCACAAAAGAAACAATAGAATGCATGGAGGCATGCTAGATGGGGAATACATAATACCTTGCACGTAACTCTGTAAAATGAAGCCTCACCTCGGCCCTTAATGATCTTTGGAGCTAGAGGCTCTTTGACTTTCTTTCCAAAGGAAGCATTTTTTGCTTGTAATTCTTGAGTACGAGCTTCCTTTGCTAATCGTTTCTGGATGGCAAGAAAAAAATAACAAGGTCAAATATGAGAACTTAGTTATTTATAAAAGAATAACAAAGAACTAACAGAAATAGAAACAGAATCTAATACTTCATATATTGTGTCTTGGTTTTCTCGAATTCATAAAGCAATTGGAAGAGGCAAGTTTAGATTCATGAAGAGTGAAACCCCATATCAAGATATGCAAACTACAAAATCTGGAAGTGATAGTATAAAATTGAAAAAAATCAAACCATGTACAATAGAAGATACATCAAGAATTTTTTTTTTTTTACAGAAAAGATATATCAAGGCTTTTGATTTATTTCCCTTACAAATAAGGTTAGATATACCTCTACATCATACTGCAATTAACAAAAACAAGCATAGCAAAAAAGTTACATCATAAGTATGCATACCTCTCGAGACTTAGCCGTTTCGTAATCATCATATAGTTCCTCATCAACACGGTCTCGATCAATAAGACCAATCATAGAATTGAACTTGCTTTTCTCAATATCTTCACTGTAATAGCCAATTTAGATTCAGTATATCCACAAATTCGATATGTACATATAAAAAAAGTGAAAACTACCAATTAGAAGTCACGATTTGCCCACTATATTTACCCCTCATCATATGAATTGTTATGTCCAAGAATTTGCATATAAGTATATTGACTAGCACTTACATTGTTATTTCTATCACGGGAAGCTCAGATATGGACTCCGTGGAATCAAGTGAGTTCTCAACGAGTTCCCTTACAGTAGTGTAAAGACATTTCCCTGGCTGAAAATTCACAGAGAAGATAAGGAAATAAAAAGGGGCATAATGAGAAATTGAAGTTGTACGAATCAGATGCAGCCTCAATTATATCATGGGCGGCTTTACTATGACTTTGGTCTATCCTATTCGTATAAGTACCAAAATAATAATAATAATTTTCAGCAAAAGAAGAGGAAAAACAACAATGGAGGGAGACCTAATTTCATTTAGAAGAACAGTAGGGAAAAGGAAAAGCATACATTGTCAAAGCCAGCAATATTCTTATTCTCCGCAAAGAACTCAGCTGGAGATTCTGCAGAAAAAATTGAAAATAATGCAATCAATATGCAAAGCAATACACGCACACATAAAAAGAGGGAGAGAGAGAGAGAGAGAGAAAGATTTACTCTGCTCAAGAACGCTATCTTTGGGCTTCGCGGGAGTCTTTGATTTGCTTTTCTTAGGCTCCGTTGGGCTCTTACTGCTACCTCCTGCTGCCATTCCTCAATCACCAATTCAATTTTCCTCCAAAAATCCCAAAAAAAAAAAAGGAATAAAGAGGAGGGAGAAGAAGAAGCAGCAGCAGCAGAAATCTAGGGTTTGGGTTTTGTTGGGTACAGTCCGAATCCTTGCTAAGGTCTAAGCTGCAGTCAGCCCCATAGCCGTAGGCGGTGGGCAGTGTTGTTTGAAGATGTTATTCTATTCAATCCATCAATGAGATTGGAGATGTGATGAAAATGGACGGCTTAGATTGGGGGTAGACTTAGACAGTTGTTGTACACGTGCTGTACACCATCAACACTTCATTCCATTATATTCCCGCCAAATTTAGATGGAGACCCGCGCGAATGATAAGAATGATCAGATTAGTCAAAGTTTCAAACAGATTTTAGAAAAAAGTTAAAATTTTGTTTTTATTTTATATTATTTATATTGCATGACATGTCATGATGTCATGTAAATTTATTTTTAACGTCACATTAGCAGTTAACAATTTTTTGACAACAATATTAATAGAGGTATGTAATTATCACAAAAATAAAATTAAGATATCAAAATCACACTTTTTGAATTGAAGTACCAATTACAAAACACTAGTATAAGGTACTAAAATGAATTTTGTCCAATAATATGCTTCATATATTTATGGCTCAGGTTATTCCGACCACCTTTTGGTGCTGAGGTAATTACCCTCCCACTTTTTTCTTTTCTTTTTTCCCTTTTTGCCCCTCTAGTAAAAAAAAAAAATT
>QANT01004959.1:0-23852 GCA_003254885.1 Purshia tridentata
AAACAATAGCAATGATTGCCACTATCAAACATTAATAATTAGTAACAATCATTTTTATATTATACCGCGGTTGGATATGACTTCATAAACTTGAATTTTGTGTTTTATATTGATTTTATTAATTTGTTACATGTTTATGTAAGAAAAGACATAAGATATATTTATAAGTATTATTTGTATGTAGTTGCAAATAGTTATTCTTGCACAATAGCAATAAATGCCACTATCTAACAGTGATAATCTCCGAGTAGTTGGTGAACAGTGTTAGGCACTCGGTGGATTATGTGTCGTGCACATTTTATTAAAGTAGATTGAGTGAGGAACAGACTGTAGCGTGTGGATTAGATTATTAGCCTTATTCTTTAATTCGACTTTAAAACAAATAACCCATTATTAATTTAAATTCTTCACAATCCAACCACATCAATGTTTAAATTATGCTCACTTTTATTATTAGTTTTACCGAAAGACCTTGATATATTTTCTGAATCTTAATACCACTTATTTTACAAAAGTTGATGGATAGGTCGGATTACACACTTTAAGTCTTTCACGAACACGGACATAGCCTATGAATATTAGTCTTTACCCACAATTCAGCCACACAATTGGTAAAAAAAATAGAGATAATTATCAAAACACCCATTTTAAGCTATCATGTTCTTATATAATCCACCTTTTTTATTGAATTTTCAGCAAGTCCACTTGATTTTTATTAAGCCCACACTTTATCCCTATCAGTCCACGTTCTAACTTCTATTATATTCCTCCATCTCTTTCCGTCTCTTGTCGTCTCTCACTCAGATCTCACATTTTGAACCCATCAGATCTCACAACCATCAATCCATCACCACCACTCTTCCTCCATCTCCGACATGAGATTCAGCATCGGTGGATTATCTAGCTTTCACATCTCGGCACAAATCCAGGGTGAGGAGGAGCACGATGGCATCTCCGACAAGCCGTCCTTTACTTCCTCCAATTCTCGCCATTAAAACAAGCTAAGGATGACCTTTAACAATTTTCTTCAGTCAATTCCCATTGTGATTATTTGTACATGAATTTAAAGCATTGTCTACTTGTTGGTTAATTTGTTATTGTAGGGCTCATCTACCTTCCACAAGGAGATGAAAGAGTTGGTTGTTTGATTCCAATTCAGACACAGCAAAAGAGAATATTTTTTAGTCACTTTGATTCAATGGCATATGCCTTGGGAAGAAGAAATCTGAGTGCATTTCTGGTTTTTTGATCCCTCGGTTTGTTTTAGCTTATATTTGTTTTCATCAGTTAGCATTTTGGTTCTGTTTTCAATGTTTGAGTGGAGCTTTGTTTTTTTTTTTTTGGCCATAGAGTTGAGCTCTTAAGGCTCAGACTTTGCTTAGTCCTTTGTTGGATTTCCCTTGTGTTTCAGTTGCTAAACTAACATTTGTTATTAGTTTTTTAAAGAGATATTTGTGACAATCATTCCTACATATGTCCAAATAAATCCAATTATCTTATCGATTCAATTTTAATTTGATAATATAAAATATATAATATTCAGATACTTCTTATGTTACATTTAAAAAGGATAAAATTTAAGAATGTTCACAGACATGCCTATATTATTTTCATTTCTCTATAGTAACAATCACTTTATTGTTACTATCTGACAATAACAATAAGTTGATTGTTGTTGTCAGACAGTAACAATAAAATGATTATTACTGTCGGAAAGTAACAATGAGATGATTGTTACTATTCGATAGTAACAATTTTTAAGATATATATAAAATAAAAAAAAGATCCTTTATGCTATTTTTTATGTGTTNTGTGTTTATACCAAAAAAAAAACTTTGTATAAGTTGACTTTTTAAAAAAGTTTTTGCAAAATTCAAAAGTACTGTAGTGGTACTGTAGCACGTGGTTTTTAAAAACTAGACCAGTTAGGATTGGGCTTCCGCATTTAGGCTTTTTAAACAAAACTTTTGTCCAAATGGATTTATAAAAAAATATGAAATTTTACTAAAACGCCCCGAGTAGCCAATATTTGAGTTCTTTGGAGAAGTCTCAAATAACCTCAAGGGCCCTGCAAGCTAGATTGAGCAACGTAACCCTGACTAAATTTGGCATCCCAACAGAGAGAGAAGAAAGATAGAGAGAGAGAGAGAGGTCATACACAACAACATTACCAAGAATGCTAAAACCCAAAAATTGTTTCTCACTAGACCCCATTTGAAAATTTTGGTTGAAGGTGAAGTTAACTCTTTAACTGTGATTGTGAAAACACACCATGCGTGGCATTGGGGCTAGAGATCACAACTTAGTTGAATAGTATATATATAGCAGCAGATTACCCTCTTTAATAGCAAAGATAATATAAATTTTCTATATAGTATAGTACAGATCTGACATTCCGTAATTCTCAAACTACTTACTTAATTCTACGTTGTACATTATATAAATACCAAATCTCAGAAGCCCATGCAAATATTGTATCAAATTTCATACATAACCCTTTGAACTGAATCGAAATTAACGCTCCTACATCGGCCACGCTCACAGAATGCACAGCATTCCATATGAAACTACCAACTGTAGCCCATTCCACAGACCAATCGTCTCCTCTTTTTCTAACTCCTAAGCTACCCTCAATGTATACCAAGCCATCATCACCTACCTCCTTTCACATACCAAAACTTGAGCTTCACTTTCTATGGAATATTTGTACGAGACTATGAGTCATATCACACTACCACCTCTCTCATTATTCTATAACAATAATGCTCGGCTCATCAAAATTGCTCCCTAAATGATGTGTTAATACATATGTCAGTATATTAATTACTTAAATCAGCTTCAAAATAGACTCAGATTACCTAACCTTTGGTCTAGTCGTATTTATCAATTTTCATAGGTCTCATGTTTTCAACTCACGTAAACCCAGTTTGATACTTGTTTGTGGATTAACCAATTATATGGTGGTTTGGCTTTCTCATAAATGAGTTATCTCATTATAAATATAAATAAAAGACTGTCACATTATTTATTATTTAATGAACCTGAACGTAATTTAGTTTAAGTGAATAATATTCGCAACTGTAGCAGTACTCTGTCTCGTTATTCTAGTGCCACTAGCATATAAGCTTTGGCAACAAAAAGGCTAACTACGTGCAGTCTCTCCAACCTGGACTCCTTCTAGCTTTTTCCTCTAGTAGCTTTCCTTCCAAATATTCTCTAGAGTCAGCACTTTCACTGGCAATGTTACCTCTTTCGCTGCTGCCTTCCTTTCTTCTTCTTCTGCTTGGAGCACTCTTCAATTCCCTTTCCATTTCTCAATCTCTCCATGAACAACAACAACAACTACTACAACCCCATTTGCCCCAAAACCAGTATTGCCATGATGTAAAATGTGGACAGCTCCATATCCCATTTCCATTTCACCTCAACAAGTCTTGCACTTCACTCTCTGGTGCTTTCCACCTCTCTTGCTTGAACTCAACTACCCTTTTCCTCAACATGGGTTCCGAAAGCTACCGGGTGCTGGAATTCTTCCCTGATGGTCTTCTAGTGGACTTTTCAGGCTCTTCTTCTTGCCGTCAGTACAATGATTTGAACTCCTTTGGTGTCTTGGGAAATGACCACTTTGGGGTCTCTGTTGACAATGTGATTGGCTTGTATGATTGTGAGGATTCCTCTTTGTGTAAAACAGAATGTGAAACTGTTGACCTGCCCGGTTGTGATGGCAGTGAGAGTAGCTCTCCTGCTTGCTGCTACCCCCTCTCTGATCACAGTGTGTGGCATCTTGGTGACAAATTTTCAGTGTTTTCCAAGTTTGGGTGCAGGGGATTTTCCAGTTGGGTTGTTCTGAGAGGGTCCAACTTGGGAAAACGCGGGCTTAAATTGGAATGGGCTGTACCAAGAAACTCATCCAAGGGCGTTTGTGCTAGCAATGCTTACATTGTCAATGCCACAGTCCTTGAAGCAGGGGTGAGGTGCATGTGTCAAGATGGGTTCTTAGGAGATGGATTTGGAACTGGGGAAGGATGCATGAAATGTGAGTGTTTTAAGTTTGCTGAGTAGCTTCAATTTAGGCATGATTTTGCTTGTTAGGTTATAGTTTCCATTATCAGATATTTTCAAGCTTTTTTAGTGCTATGTGGGATTTGAAGGTACCACTTTTCATTTTAACAATCAAATTCTCACTACCAATCTCATATCCAAGATTGAATTGCAAAGCAATTCAGAGGTGATTGAGTCATTATTGGTGTATTGCACTTGCATCATTTGTGCATATTATTATCATTATAAAGTAAAGCAGTTTGATATTCCTTTTACTTTTGTATTAGATTTATTTTAACAAATTATAAAGTATTTGCAATGCAGCAGGATATGATTGCATCCATTGAAAAAGAGATTGTTGACGTACATTATACAAAATATCAGAACTCTTGGATATTATCGACTTAACAAGTATTATGTTCACCCAATGTGAAGGGATAGTCACACACACAACTACGAAATTTTCTGGCTCAGATGTGTGATTATTTAGAGACCAAATAGAGTATATACAACTGTTGTCTTGGTAGCATTGTATTCTATATTTGCACATTGTTGGTGTTGCTCAAAATTCTAAAGCCACCACTAATATAATCATTAAATCACTTATATTTGGCATGCCTTTGACAGCCTGCATCAAGGACAGAAGGGAAGCATATGGCAATGATTGCTTAAAAAAAGGGCATGGTGGAAGGAAACTCATAATTCTAGCTGGTAAGTGACAGGAAAATAGACCCATGTCTGCATTAAATCTTCATATGCATTGTGGTTTGACCATTAAATTACAGAGTAAAAGTCTTTGCAAAGCCTAATTACTAACTACATAGCTTCCATCTGTAAACTATGACTGAATACTATGAACCCTTACAGGGCAAAGATTGTGATTAGGCTTTAAGAACTTATAGGATACTGCATTGTCATCTCAACTTCTCCCTTTAAATAAATGAATTACGACATAGTCAATGAATCTTCAAATTAATATCATTACATCTTGAACTGCAGGAGTTCTTGCTCCAGTTTTCATCATAGCCTCCTTGATTGCACTTTTGTATCTACTGAAAAGGCCTGTTAAGCCGGGAACATTTGATCCTGCTCAGAAGGTCCACTTCCACAGCACCATATCATTCCGGAAAGCTAGTAGGACCCGGCTCTTCACTTACCATGAGCTAGAGGAATCAACCAAAGGATTTGAAGAGGGTCAAAAACTTGTACAAGGAAACAATGGCACAATCTTTGCTGGGGTTCTTGGTGACGGATCTCACATTGCTGTGCACAAGGTAGAATGTGAGAACGAAAAAGACTTGATTCAAGTCCTATCACAAATTGAGGTTTTATCTGCTGTTTTACACCGAAATATAGCCCGACTTCTTGGATGCTGTATTGACTTGGCCTACACTCCACTGCTGGTTTATGAATATCCTGCAAACGGTACCCTCGAGGAACATCTACATCAAACAAGAGGACGAAATGTTGCACTTGACTGGTACAATAGGCTGAGCATTGCTGCTCAAACAGCAAGTGTTCTTGCCTTTTTGCAGAATGAGATTTCTCCCCCCATTTTCCATTGTGATCTCAAATCCGCTTACATCTTTATTGACAAAGATTTTTCCAGTAAAGTTGCTGGATTTGGGCTACTGATTTCAAGTCCTGGAGATGGAGGTTTGCGCTTTCAAAAAAATGATGTTTATGCCTTAGGCATAGTGCTTCTTGAGATCATTGCAGGCTCAAATTGCTTGGACCTGCCAACAGTAGCCATGCAGAAGATAAGGAGTGGCAAGCTAGAAGAGATTGTGGATCCACTTCTCTACTATCATGAGCAACCTTCGTATCGCCGGGAGCAGATAGAGACAGTTGCAGACCTTGCCATGAGATGCCTGTTGTTTGGTGGAGATGGAAAGTTGGGAATGTTGGATGTTGCCAGGGAATTAATACACATTAGAAGAGAGAGCAGTGATGGGGACAGCAAGAGGGGGCCTGCCCTTGAAGAAACATTTTCAAACTCCAGCCTCCTTCAGATGATATCAATGTCTCCTGATTCAATATATGTGCCTTGAGTTGTTGTAAGTACCTCCGCAAAATTGGCAGTCCATTAGTTTCACTTGCCACATAAGTATTGTATAGCATGCACTCTTTTTTGTGCATGTCAATTTGGGGGATGCACATTCGTAAACTATGTGTTGTATATCAGCTGAAGTGAATTCAAATAGACTATAACTCCAAAATTGCATTGCATAATACCTTTCTGCCTATGTGCATCAACCGAAAAGTTTCATCACGATATAAATCTAAAGAGTTTTTTATTTTTGCTTTTATCAACAACTGCGGTCCATAAGATTTCAACTCAGAACCTCCTCCCATAAAGGAAAGAATGGGTGCCACCACTAGACCAAATGGTCATTGGTGATGAATCTAGAGAGTTAAAGAATCTGAGTATCACTTACAAATTTTCTAACAAAAGAATAAACCAAACAATGGGTTCCAGAGAAAATTTCTTTGAAGAATGGGATTCATGATAGCAGTTCTCTCTATTTTTCTGATATTGTGCTTATGTCAAAAGTACTTTATTTAGTCTCCTAAATCCCAAAATAATGTCCTTTTGGATATAAACACATAGAGGATCCTATTTCCCAAGTTTCATTGCATTTCTCATTGGCAGAAAGATGAGCAAGCTTAAGGTGAACAATATACTCCAGCCATGAATCCAGTCCACCAATGTCTTGGAATGAGAGACAATACACTGTGAGACTAGACTAGGATAGCATGCTGGTGACACCGAAATGAGCCTTCCCTAAGTTCTCTCTCGATCTTGATGAGTTTAATTTCATCATTACATGAACGTAATTTCCTATTTATAACATGAAACAATATTAACCAAAAAAATTCCAAGGTTCAACATAACAGGTGGGGTCTGCAGCTACCTTCTCTCCATGACAGACACGTGGCAGTCAGTGCCTAAAGTTTTGACCAACTCCTTCCTTTCTCTCCGTTTCCCTCCCCACCTACTATAAATATGTTCATCTAAAGATTGTAACCTTAGCACTTATATTTCTCCTTCACCTTCTTTATACATTCTAATCTCAACCCCCAAACTGCCTTCAGGTGTGTATGCTTCACCCGACATTTTTTTTTTTAGAAGTCTCGTAGATCTTATTTTACAATTTACACGTCCGATATGCAAATCTTGTATATCATGATCTTTTGTTTTCGAGGTTCTTGGGCATAGCTACAACTTGCTCTAGTTGTAGCATGTTCGCTCCGATCCCATTTACCTAATTTGTTGATTTGCAAAGTGCACGGTGGGGCTGCATTTATATACCTTCTCTCTTTGTATGCATTTGTTTGTGTGAAACAGTGAATCATGGAGCTGCATGTGAGGGAGTGCGATAACTTAAAAGAAACTATTGGCCTAGTCCTTCACAGTTTAAGCTATTCGGGCAGGGTTGTTAAACAACTTTTCTTATTTCAAGTGGTCATTTATTAAGGGAAACCATGTTAAACAACCCTAGCTGAGTATTCTTATATATAAATTGGAATATTAACCAAAATGCATGAATTATGATATGTTATCATAGTCCTTTTGAGAACCTGCATAACCCGTTTCATTTACCTCATATCTTATAGATAATCTCTCCTTCAATTACATATATTTAGATTGGTTATTTGGCAGTACTATAACAAAACCATGCTACGCTCTTATCTACCTTTACGAAATTTGATATTTCTAGACCATGATTTATTGAAGTATGCACATTGTTTGTATTTACATATTGCTCACCATCGGCAGAGCACAAGAGTTCCTAACTATCCTATTTAATGTTTCCATGTGATATTTTACCTTTTACCTGCCTATGGTTAGAGATGACTTCTGAAAAAAAGGAAGAATTAGTTAAATCACCCCAGAGAGCTCCCAAATTAAATGAGAGGATTCTCTCATCTTTGTCAAGGAGATCAGTTGCTGCACATCCCTGGCATGATCTTGAAATTGGTAACTAGAATTTGACCATGAAAGATCTCTATAGTTTTTTCTTTGCTCTTTTTGTTTTGGTTTGAAACTAATCATGCTGCAAAATCTTGTCTGCAGGACCTAAAGCTCCTCATATTTTCAATGTTGTATGTATCCACTCCAACTTTTTTATCAAGTAACGAGTATATATTGTGAATAGTCCCAAAACTTGTCAACCGTTGTCAGTAAAATATTGCTCATTGAGTTGCTTATGGACTGGTTCAGGTTGTTGAGATAACACAGGGAAGCAAAGTGAAGTATGAACTTGACAAGAAGACGGGACTAATTAAGGTATTAAAAAGTTCGCAGCTCTCTCAAATCAAAGCTCATAGTCCTAGACTGGGATGCTTGTCCTTCAAGCATATATATAATTAAATTGTCTGAACCAAAAGGGGGCTTTAAGTTGAATTTCTATTCAGGAAAGCCTTCATATGCTAAGACCATCACTTTCTGCTTATCTTATATTTGTATCTTTGTTAAGATTGTTTTTATTCATGTTTAATGAATTGTCAGGTTGATCGAATTTTGTATTCGTCGGTGGTCTATCCTCATAATTATGGTTTCATCCCTCGCACCTTGTGTGAAGACAATGATCCACTTGATGTTTTAGTTCTCATGCAGGTAAATTCTTAAATTTTCATTTCATCTATTTTGCAAATTCTGGATGTTTTAGATTGTGAAATAGATAAAATTCTTGAGTATATATATATACACACACAAGAATGTGTAAGAATATCAACTAGGCAATAATATATATGATATTCTTACACATTCTTGTGTACAAGTATAACATTACTTTGTCCAAAAAGATACCATATTATAATCCAAATGCTACAGTTTTCAATAAGCAGCAAGTAGCCATTATAGTCTTATAACCCCAGTTTTAGTGTAGTCATATTAGCAAGATGATATATAAGTATTTATCTAAATCAATGAATGATTTAAACAGGAACCTGTTCTTCCGGGTTGTTTTCTGCGAGCCAAAGCCATTGGATTAATGCCCATGATTGACCAGGTGTGCTCTTCTCTAGCTCTCTAGCAAATTAAAACTCTACCACTACCACTTCTTTCTATTGAATTTTGTGCATTGACTTTCACAATATATGGGTTATGCGTTTAATCCAGGGAGAGAAAGATGATAAGATCATTGCAGTCTGCGCCGATGATCCAGCCTATAATCATTACACTGACATCAGAGAGCTTCCCCCTCATCGCCTTACTGAGATCCGTCGCTTCTTTGAAGATTGTATCCTTTACAATCTACTTTGAAACTTAATGCATTCCTTTATATTGTTGAACTTTATTTGAGGAACATGGCACAAAGGTTTCTTAACATATTTTCTTAGACAAGAAGAATGAACACAAAGAGGTTGCAGTCGACGACTTTTTGCCTTGTGCCAGTGCTACTGAAGCTATACAGTACTCAATGTATGTCTTTCTAAAAAGGGGGAATATACAGTTAAGAAAGAGATATAAAAAATTTGTATCTAAACAAATCATTCAAGTTGCTGCAGTATCAGCAACTTGGTTTCAAGAACACTATATTTCTTTCACTCTCCTGACTAACTTAACTTGTATGTTTCGGTGCAGGGACCTTTATGCTGAGTACATAATGCTCACCTTAAAGCGGTAAACGTATACAGGCTACAGTCCACTAAATATACAATAAGTCATTTCATCAAAGATAGCAGAGGATTTCATGAAAAACTTCCGAGTTTTACAATTTTTATTACGGATTATGATCGATGCTTGTTTGGTTGCTTTATTGAAATGACCAGAGAATGTTAGTTACATACATCATATGTTTGTATTGGATTGTATTGTATTATAATCACAATCCTGCTACCAACTACTTTCCCCATTATTTATCATCTTCAAATGTTCTTGGCTTTAGAACTTGTCTCAGAACAATTGTAATGAATTTCCTTTCTCAATGTGCTTATTATTTTTTTTCCATGTCCAGTTCCAATATAAACTGATGACTTACTATCAATTTGGACATTAGAGAAAATGATGACTGACTTCATATAATCTCATCTGGATTGGCTGCATCAATTCAATGACAGCTAAAGCTAGCAAAACTTCCAAATGGGTATCAATTCATCTTTCCAGTAAACTCAAGCATTCAGGGGACTAGCAGATTTTGACAATAAACTAACACAGAAAAGCAATATATAAAGCCGTGGTTAACAGATTGACTACACAATGCATAGAACATGACATAACAGCAAAAATTTTAAGAAGAATTTATCACAATTACCAGCTAAATCAAACAGTTTTTATGGTAAAAAAAAAACAAAAAACCTTCTTGCATTTTATATTTCTGTCCAATTGGATAAGTACTGGTGTACATTTTTTTTGGTAAGCTGGTGGGATAAAATCCCCAAAACCACAACACCTACATAGGCACAGTCCTGGCCCTAACATTGATTTACATTTTAAAACACTTTCAGATATAGAAAAAATGGCATCAGCTTAATTACAGCTTCCTCCTAGTAAAAATAGCAAGACTGAAGGCTGAGGCATTCAACTGAAAATATAGAGTTTGCAAACACCAGCTCCCTTCAATACCATCACTTAAATAACTTCCAAATGAAGAAAATTAATCGTGCTCAGTCCTTGGCTTGTCCACAGTTTTTTTTTTTTTGACTCGGGGTAAGAAAGGGCAATAGTCGAACTCATGCCGTAAGTGTGGGGTAAAGTTCTCTACACAGCAAATGTGAGCCTCTTTGCTTGTGCAGGGCCATACCCTCATACACACAGACACCTAAAGATGCAAATATATCAAACTTAAGGAAACAATAGAAAATTAACTAAATTTAAAATGACAAGTCAAAGCTCTTAAAAGTTGGAATCCTTACAACCATAACCTTTAAATTTATGTGAATCCCACGTATTGGTATTGAACTCTCTAGTGATAGAAAGTCCTAAAATATATATAACACAATATTAATATTTCTTTTGCAAGACAAACACAAGATCTAGACATGCTAATCCATAGGCAACCAGGCAGAAATAGTATGCGAAAGTAGTGGAATAATTATAATTAAATTAGAAGGACTGATTAATGGTGAGATTATCCAATGTCCAGTTAGATCTGAATATTGCTATGTTAATCCACGTGAGACCCCCACCACCTGTTCTGTTCTGTTCTGTTCTGTTTATAATGGTTTGAAAGAAAGATTGAGATTTGTTGTACCAGTGCTTCAAAGGTTCAACGTGAGGGAAGGGGTCTGAAGCTACCTTGTTTCTCTCGTAGGCACACACGTAGGTTTGACCAACCCCCTACTCTCTCTCTCTCCAACTCCCCACCTGCTATAAATATTATATTCATCCAATGACTGTAACCTTGGCACTACTTAATTGTTCATTCATCTCCTTTCTTTCTAGTTTCTATCCGAACCCCACAGCAGTAAGGTGTGTATGCTTCAACTGATTCTTTGTTATGCCATAAGATGAATGTCAAGCTTTGCTTCTTTTTTTTCTTTTTTTTTTCTTCTCCATGTAGATCTTATTTTAGGCTTCCTAGATGTTAATCTTGTAAATCATGATCTTGTCTTTTATGGGTTGGAACATCTAGACCCCATCCTATACTTATTTGACGCACTATTATGGGCCACACTTATATGTTTCTCTCTTGGTCTGTAATTTTCTCATGGATATTGTTGGTTTATTCCCTAAGTGGAATATCTTTTCTTAATTTCAAGATGGTCTTGATTAAGGGGATGTTGTACCATAATGTATGAATTATGAGGGGTTTGGTTATAAGATTTAAATGAGAATGTTGATCTCTGATCATAGTCCTTACCAGACCCTGCATAACCTGTTACATTTACCTCATATCTCCTAGTAATCCTTATTTGTACATGTGACATTTTACCTTTTACCTGTCTGTGGTTAGAGATGACTTCTGAAAAGAAAGAAGAAGTTAAATCACCCCAGAAAGCTCCCAAATTAAATGAGAGGATTCTTTCATCTTTGTCAAGGAGATCAGTTGCTGCACATCCTTGGCATGACCTTGAGATTGGTACCTACAATTTCACCATAATAGATCTTTCTACTTTTTACTTTGCTTCTTTCTTTGTTTCATTTTCTCCTACCATGTAAGCAAGAAGAAACTAATCATGTTGCAAACTCTTGTCTTGCAGGACCTACAGCTCCCCACATTTTCAACGTAGTATGTATCCACACCAACTTTTTCATCCAGTAACGAGCATAAATTGGCATAGACTCAAAACTTGACAGTAAAATATTGACCATTGAATTGTTTATGGATTGGTTCAGGTTGTGGAGATATCAAAGGGAAGCAAAGTCAAATATGAACTTGACAAAAAGACAGGACTCATTAAGGTACAGAAATTCACAGCTCTGAAATCTGAGTTCATAGTCATAGGCTCTGCAATGTGCATCCTTCGAGCATATATATAATTAAATTGTTTGAACCAAAAGGGATAGTACTTATATCCATAGATCCTTCATATTCTAAAACAATTACTCTCTGATTATCTTATTTTGTTAAGATTTTTCTTATTGATATTTTAATACATTGTCAGGTTGATCGAATTTTGTATTCGTCAGTGGTCTATCCTCATAATTATGGTTTCATCCCTCGCACCTTGTGTGAAGACAATGATCCACTGGATGTTTTAGTTCTCATGCAGGTGATTTGTTACATTTTCCTACTCACGTATTCTGCAAAATGTCGTTAACAAAATTTCTTTTGAGGAAGTTGGAAGATAAATAATGTAAAAGGCACAAAATAAAATCTTAAGTATAAGTTTAGCAATGCTTTGTCCAAAAGATACCATATCATATCCCAAATGCTAAATTTTCAATTAAGAAATAAGTTGCCACTCTTTAGTCTTTTATATAACATCAATTAGTGAATGTTTGAGCTATTAGCAAGATGATTAATGGGTAATTAATATAAATCAATGAATTAAACAGGAACCAATCCTTCCTGGTTGTTTTCTGCGAGCCCGACCCATTGGAGTAATGCCCATGATTGACCAGGTACCATTTCCTAGCTCTCGCAAACCGATCCACATTCACCACTTGTTTCTATTCAATTGTGTGCATGGACTTTCGCAATTTACGGATTTATATGCTTTCAACCCAGGGAGAGAAAGATGATAAGATCATTGCAGTCTGCGCTGATGATCCAGAGTATACACATTTCACTGAACTCAATGACCTTCCCCCTCATCGCCTTTCTGAGATCCGTCGCTTCTTTGAAGACTGTATCCTATACTTTACTTAGACTTTTGTGAACTTCATTTGAAAAATAGTACGTGCATAGTTGGTTCTTAACATGTTGCATAGACAAGAAGAATGAGAACAAAGAGGTTGCAGTTAACGCCTTTTTGCCCGCCTCCACTGCTACTGAAGCTATCCAGTACGCGATGTAAGTCTATGTCTAGATACTAGAAGCTTTTGATTCCTTCAAGTTGAGAAAGATATGAAAGTTTTGAATCCAAACATAGCATTCAAGCATATCCCTTACCTATTTTCATTCCATGCACTCTCCTGACTGACTTGTATGTGATCTGGTGCAGGGACCTCTATGCTGAGTACATACTGCACACCTTAAGGCGATAAACATACATACAACTACATGTTCCTAATTACAATAAGTCATTTTTTATCAATGGCAGTGGAAGATTTCAAGCACAATTTGTGTTTCAGATTATGGTTGATGCTTGTTTTGTTGATTAATTAAGTGCAAGGAAATATGCCTAGAGAAAGGTGGCTACATCATATGTTTAAATTTTGGGTATTCTATTATCATAACAATCATGTTACCAGGTACTTTCCATATTCATTATGTGTGGTTCAAGCACTACTCAAAGAAGTATCGTTTTCACAGGCTTATAGCTCCAGTAGCAGTAGTAGCATTTTTCAGGTTGAAATCCCACGTTTGCCGACCCCTCCCCTAAATCCAAAGAATAAAGCAGTAATAATTAATTTCCTCTCTTAATTTGCTTGTCTGTTTTTTGTCCATTAAAGCTGAAGAATGTCTAGTTTTCAAATTTGAAACTCAAAATTATAAGACTTCTATCAATTTGGACATGAGAGGTCAAAATTTTCAAGAAAATTCATCTTCAGCTAAAGCTAGTATACCAATTCATCTTTCCGGTAGACTCAAGCATGCAGGGGAATAAACTAACACAGAAAGCAATCTAAGCCCATTAAAATAATACGAAAAAGTAGTATTATTTTTATTATAGTTGATCATATCATGTACCATATAGCTAATAACAATGAAGCATTGTAGCCCACACAAGTGGGGTCGTACATAGACAAGGCCCGTCTTCCCATATAGATATTACAATACGTGCCAATTAACATGATGCTAATAATTTTTGTTCAAATTAAATCATACACAACGCTTAAGAATAGGCAAAGAAGACTTAAAAAAGCATTCATTTATCATATACAATGCTTCCGAATAGGCAAAATCACATGCAGAAGGGACCAGAGTCACATCTACCAGCTAAATGAAACATTGTTTTTTATGAATAAAAAAAAACAACTGCTTTGATTTTACTTTTGTCCACTTGGACAAGGACTGATGTTAAAACACTTCAGATATAGCAAACAAAAAACGGCATATCCGGTCTTGCTCCTGGTAAAAATAGCAATGCTGAGGCATTCATAGCCGCAAAAATAGAGTTACGAAGACCAGCTCCCTTCAATGTCATCACGAATATAACTTATTAAGAAGTTCCAAGAGAAGAACTGCTGCTGAGTCCTTGGCCTTCTTAACACTTGGCATAGGCTCTCCTACACATTCATCTGTCCATCCCCTGTCACTGGTATTCACACGTACAGCAAACGTGAACCTCTTCGCATGTGCAGGGCCACCTTCATTAACACACCTACAGGTGCAGATATATCAAACCTTCAGTAACAATAATAGTAACCAACTAACTTTAAAATGATATCAGAACTAGATATCTTAAGTTCGAAAACCTACAGCTACAACCTCCAGATTTATACTAACTTCTACATACTGGACTCTCTAGTGATAGGAAGTGTTAAAACATAACATCATTGTTGACTCGTCTAGATGTGTTCTTACCGGTAGAATGGCATGGGCCAATTTTTACGCAAGCATATGTCATTTAAGGTTTGTCGGGTAAATGTTTGGCTGCCATTCTTCTTCTTCTTCCCATTCTCCTCTTCCTTCTCATGTGCTTCAGCTGTTTCTTTCTCTTTCAAAGCAGCAAGTGCATTCCTGGCAGCCAGTTTCTGTGCCATCTTCTTTTGGGGATTCTGAGCAATTCCCACTTGGATGCCATCAATGAAGACTTCAACAGTAGCCAAATTGCCACTTCGAGTGGCTTTGTATTCCAAGCCTTCAGCCTGTTGCTGGCATCTTTCTTGCAGCTCACGCACAGGATGCATTGGGAGTGTCTCTGGAGTAACCATTGGGTCCAACAGAGGTTGAAACACCTACAAACATAGAGAGATTGAATGACCAGAAAGATTCTGTACCAGTTTTCCCCAATTCATTACCCAAAAAAATGGAAAAGATAACATGAGAAGAAGCTATATTCCTTGACTAGGACCTACCTCCCAAACAACTGAAGTATCACGTCCGGCATCAAGAAAAATGGCTCCAGCAATAGATTCAACAATGTCACCGAGAACTTTTGGAGCTTTACAATCTCCCAAGCCAAAGGAGTTGAACCCTGGCTGTGCTAATTCATCTTGAACTTCCTTCACAAAGTCATGAATCTGTAAACAGAATCCAAAAGGACTATGTTAGGATTAGGCTCCATACTGGCAGCTAACCTGCCAAGTCAGCTCCTCATTCAAGTATGAAAAAACTTGAAAAAAATAAATAAATAAATAAAGGGATAGGAATAAACTGGAGAACCTGTTTTTCAAGGGCACTCGACCCATGCCGAAGGTGCAGATGGAGACTATGTTTTACAGCAACACGTGCAAAATTTTCATTGTTAACAGCAGCAGCTCGTAGGTCAGTCAACCTGCCTGGGGGAAGATTTGTGTATGTGAAGAACAAGTGCTTTGTAATTAGATGATCTAAGACAGCATCACCAACAAACTCCAACCGCTGATAGCAGGATACTCCAGCAGATGGTCGGGAGGCATGACTAATGGCTTCGAGCAAAAGTCCCCTGTCTTTAAATTTAATTTTTAAAGCACCCTCTAAGGCATCAAAGTTGACACTCCTAAGTACGCTCTCTGGAACACTAGATGGCTTTGTTATGCTCTCTATCTCATCAGGATTGAACTCTACCTCAATTCCAATCCATTTCATGAGATGGTTAGCAGCTTTTTTCCCACCTTCTACATAATAAACCCCAATAAGAGCTTCGACAACATCTGCAAGTGTCTTGCTAGAGAGGACTCTATAAGAACTCGAGTCACCCTCAAGCTCACCATCCTCTAATTCATCATCCTCAAATACATCACCAGGGTGGTCCATTTCACGTGCAGTCCCATCCTCCTGATCAAACAAGGATGATTCTTCATCTTTCGTATACTCATCAAATACAGGCAACACCCCAGGAGCAGCCCATCTGGATGGAGCAAAGCGATCTGCTTGGATATATGATTGAAGTCCCTTTCTCAATGCATACTGATACAAAACCATGTTACTCACCATTTGTTGCCTCATTCTAGTAAGCTGACCCTCATGTTTCTGTGGGTACTTCAGAAAGAGAAATCGACTAACAACCCATTTCAGGTACGCATCACCCAGAAGCTCAGCTCTTTCATAGCAAAATGTCTCCTGGCATGAAGCAGCAGTCAAGGCTTCCAAGATCTGCAGATAGGCAGCACACATCAATCAAGTATGCCTAATGGCAACTTAAAATAAAATAAAGTTATGTATCAAAAAAATGGCCACTTAAAATAAAAAAACTGAGATGATCAAATACCTTTGAAGCAGGGACAGAATAATTTATTATATCTTTAAGTTCAACTGCGAGCAGCATGCTTTCTACCCTTCTCATTATTGAGGGCAATCTCTGGGCCCCACGGACAAGTGATCCAGGCAGTGGGTGTACTAAGCAAAGCTCAGGAGGGAGGAAAACATAGTATGTTTTGTCAAGAGTCTCATCAAATTCACCTTCATGTTCTGCATAAAAGTTCTTTTAGCTCAAAAAAAGGTCAAACTGTACTAATTTTAAGGGCAAGAATCAGGATAGAATACCTTCCATGTGTTCAAATCGAGGGGACAGAAGATTCTTACAATACGAGACACCGCGCCCTCTAATTAGAGGTTGTCTCTTATAAATCAACTCAACTCCATACCTGTATAAAACAATATCCAATAGCCAAATGCACCCTTTATTGTGCAAGAAGAAAGAAGAAGGCTTCTTCAATCTGTAAGGATTTACAATTATTGTCAACTGGGAAAATTATGGAACATTTTTAGTGAATCCAATTTTCCCACCCAACAATAACAAACTACTTCCTTGACAGATTAAGATAAGGTGGTGTTTGGTTCGTGAAAATGGAAACAGTTGCCCTTACCAGAAAAGTAAAAATGAAAAATTTTTTCATTTACTTTCTCAAAATTTCTAAAAACATGTTTGGTTGGTCAAACAGAAATCAGTTTCAGAAAATTAAAACGGTGAAAATTCTTTTGGGACTATCTTTCCCAATGTGCAGACAGATTTGACAAGGTCCAATTGAGGATCTTGCTGTCCTTGGTTTGTTAGAATATGTGGAGCCAGGAACCTTTGAAGTAGAGGAAGAATCTGACTCGAGAGGTATGGGTCTGAGTTGGGAAGCTCCGAGAGGGAGATCTTGGAGACATTGAATTCAAGGAAAACTTGTCAAAAGGGATTATAGGTCACTCATAATTTCAGACCTCGGAGAATTGGATCTCCGTGAAATGAAGAGAAAAAGTAATGAATAGAGAAAAAAGACATGGTTTGGTTTTGGGATTAGATCTGAGGGTTAAGGTTTGAAAAAACTCTCAGATATGTGACCAAATCTCTGATTTTTTTCATTCCTAAAGAAAGAAGATTTAAGGTGTCTGCATTATCAACTGAAACTCTGTGTTTCCAACTATACTGGAACTGTAAAAACTTCTTTTATGAGTTCCCCAGAAATGGCTTGTTTTCCTTCATTTTAAAATACAACTTTCAGTTTTGCACAACCAAACAAGTTTTCCACCATTTTTCATTTTTCACTGAAAACTGAATGCTATTTAGGAACCAAACACAACCTTAGCCTTCCTCTTCTTCAAGCACATTATCTAGGGTGCATTGTAGCTGTTCATTAGAATAAGTGATTCCTAGGCTTAGAAGAATAAATCCAAAAAGGCATGATAAAGTAACTAAAGATCAGCCAATCTAGAAAGGTATGTGAATCATACTTTTGCTTGTAATAATCAGCATATGAGCTGTACTCCAGTGGACCAAGGTAGCCTTCTTTCCTCGGGAAAGAGTTTTCTGCAGTCATATCATCGCATATTGAATCAACGTAAAACCTCTTCCCAGAGTGAGCAGCTGTCACAATCCTTCCTACCAAATCTTCAACACTGGTACAAGTATCTGCCATCATCAACTTGCCTTTAGAAAAATCCACATGCTTTTGCATTTTGGAGGCATCCCGATCAGGGACCAATCCAGAAGCTTTAACAACATCAAACCGTGCCACAGCTCCTCTGATACCATAGGTTGGATGGTATGTTTGCCCAAAAGCCATACCATGACGCAATTTCCCAAACCCATACTCCCTTCTGTCTCCACCTAGTGTACGCTCATTTGTGCCAAGATAAACATCTGGTCGAGCTCTTTGAAGGGGATTTTCCCAAGCAGCTGCACTAATTATATTTTCAACCAGATCCCAATCAATTTCTTTCATAGGATCTACAAATTTATCGCCAACCACAGGGACAAATAAATAAGCCTTTGCAGGATCCCAAGGAGTGGTGGAAGGTTCAACATCCACATCCAGTACAATGCTCATTAATCTTACATGAAAGCTTTTAAGGGATGCCAACTGCACACAAGCAGAAATTGAAGTTTTGTTTGAACATCAGTAGCTGAAAATCTAAGCAGTAAATCATTTTTAAAATTAATTATAATCCAGTAGGGTAATCAACTATCAACCTGACTTTCAGTAATATCTATTGAACCCCTGAAGACAAGGGATGCCTTTGTAGTCATGGTTCGAGCAATAAATAGTTCCATCGACATCGATAACACCTATTAACAGCAAAGGAGTGAAAACAAAGAATGGGGGTGGAGAAATTAATACTATACACTTATGCTACAAAAGAAAATAAGGCACCTCTGCATCCAGGCTATTGCCTACTAGAACTGCAAAATCTGAAACTTGAGTCAAGAAAGGATCTTTGGAAGAGCCAATGTTTACGCATTTCACAGAATACATGTAAACATGAAGCAATTTGGAGTCACTGCCACAATCTCTTCCGGATAAGATCCATTCTCCCTGAAATGCCAGAAAGTAAATTATGAATTCTGTAACACATTCAATTATATTTTTTTGTTGAGAAGGTAACACATTCAATTAATAACAAGAAACCTTCAGTCTAGTATCAGAAAAATTTAAACATGAATATACCATGCTACTCATTCCTACAGAAGTATAATTATTAAGTGTACTGCACAGTGCAGAATATGACATAATGTTGTTTATCCCAAACGAAATATGATATACATTTGCACTTCCAAACTATTTATAAATATTTTGTATTTTGGAACTCTATTTTGAATGCCTTCCAAGTGATTAAATCTTCTGAACATTATTAAAACATTCATACATAAAATGAAATTTCCAGAGATTCCTCATTGTCTTTTTGCATTTTCAACACATTTTTCTACCAAAAAAATGAAGCAAAAAGAAATTTGCTTTAATTCTTCCTTTTAAGAGAAAAAAAAAATCATTCTTCCTTTAATTACATGGTACCCCTTTTTGGTAGTAAATATAGTTGAAATTTATACTTCTATTTTATAAAAATAAAATTTGATATATGTTAGTTATCCTTTACGTTTTGTCGACAACATAATTAACTCCTTGCTAGACAATTACATTGGATAATTTCCCTAGTTGAAGTTTTTACTTCAAATCAATTAGTTCATAGTTCCATGCTTTAGATTGACTTTCAGAATACATATATTTCTATGCTCACAAAAACAAGAAAAAGAACTTTATAAGATTTTTGGTAAAAACTTTCAGGAGACAGAACTTAAACCTGAAAGAAAAATTTCCTGTTCCACCTATCCAAAGATCAGCAAAGGTAATTTAAAGCGTATGACCTGCGGGTGAACTAACCTGGAGAATATTTGCTACGCCTTCTGGATAGAACTCTCTGTGCCTAGCAGTCCCAGGAAGTGGATCTCCTTCATCATTCTGGTCAACCTGCTC
Source organism: Purshia tridentata (assembly GCA_003254885.1). Classification (NCBI taxonomy): domain Eukaryota; kingdom Viridiplantae; phylum Streptophyta; class Magnoliopsida; order Rosales; family Rosaceae; genus Purshia; species Purshia tridentata. Next base: position 20,417 of record QANT01004959.1, read on the forward strand.
TTTCTCTTCCCGACTTCCCTTGTCCGGCAAGAGCATGTCAGTAAATGCTCCCATCTCATGGAGTTTCTTGCAAGCAGCCAAACAAACAGCCTGCATAATAAGGAAAAGATAAACCGAAATCCTTGAATTTTGGGCGAAGGTAACATGATCTTAAAACAACAAAAGCATGCCTGTTGTGCAAGGTGTGGTGAACTGCACATGGGACCCTCAAGTGTCTCAAATGGTGCATTACAAGGGAGTTGAAGCTTGCATGAATATTCAGTGGGACCTTCTGGCTTTTCATGCTGCATCAGACCAAACTCAGGACGAAGTCTTGAGTACCTGAATAATGGATGTAAGGCAAAATCAGGAATATGAACCTACAACTCTTATATGTAGCTAAAAACATTAATCTGATGATAGAAGCACCTGTCACTGGGAAGCTGAGAGCAGAAGAAATGGATGAGTCCAACAGCAGAATTTAAGCTCACAACAGCACCGGTTGACTCCACCTTGTACACTGTACCTGGTGTTGTATCCACTGAAATTAACCTTGAAATATCCTTCAGATGACTCAGGTCAGTTCTCTCTATTGCTTCTCTCCGTAAAGTCTCCTCACTATTCCTAGCATTCCTTAAGAATGCTTCATGCGACAGATTTCCCCTATGAGCATCCAAAGAAAAAAAAAACAGTTTGGTATATGTTATTAGATGAAAGATAATGAACAGCAGTTAAAACTACTGCTAACACATTAGACAAGACCAAATATGAGTACAATGTGACAAATCCTAAACCATTAAAAACACTAAAATTTACGTAATTTTATGCATTTTTATTTGAAAATCATAAATAGATCATTGTGGACGCAATTAACGCTGACATAGAGCCCAATGCAACTAAGTACCTCTCCACCATCAAGATGTAATCTGACCCAGGTTTTCTAGCACGGCCCCTAGACTGAATGTAAGCCAAAACAGTTTTTGCAAGGTCAAAGCGAATAACAACATTGCACTGCCGAATATCAAGTCCTTCCTCAGCAACACTAGTGGCAACTAACAATGTCACCTACAAGAAAGTATAAGAAATTTGTAGATGAGAGAACATCTAACCATGAAGATTTTTCCTTCATTCAATTAAGTCGGTAAGCATGGCAATTATACATACACGACCATCCCGGAATTTGGCAATTGTGTCCTGCATTTGGCAACTTCGCATTTCCTGACTATTGTTGTGACCGATCAAGCTAGCACACTCAATAAAACCTAAAGATGGAAGCTCTGCAAAAACCTGCATGCTTGGAAGGACTAAATGGTGAGGAACTCAAAATGGCATACAATCAATAAAGACAGAAAAAATATCTTTTTAATAAACAATATCTATTAGCACATACAACCTTAGGAAGGACTAAAGCAGACACAACTCGCTCCACAAAGATAATTGCACGAAAATCTTCTGTATGCTGATACTCAAGAAGTATTTTAATCAGTGACTGCACTTTTGGGGTCACCTTACCATCAGCTACAGCAGCTCCTATTATCACATCTACATGCTCCCCACCAGAGACAACTGCACCACACAAGCAGAATGCTTTAGAAGAATGTCAATAAAATGAACCAGTTACCTCAGGGAATTTATGATGACGAGCATGCTTGACACAAATAGGCAACACCAATGCATGATGTTTGTGGGTAAGTTGAGTAACCCTGGAACATATAGAAGGCTCATCCAGGTCAAGTAAATTTTCCCTTGACTTTTTTACTTTACATGGTAAAAGAAGACTAATTTATACATGATTGTCAATGATATGGACATTTCATGAGCAGAATAATTGTATCAAACACTTTTGCATTGAAACAGTTCGGGATATAATCCAATTTTCATGCATACATAATTATTTTCCATACATTCCCTACTCCAAGTTTCACCAATGCTTACATTTTTCTTCTTTAAATAGTGGAAAACATTTTTCCTAAACTTTCTATTTGTCACAGTTTGGCATGAATATTTTTTGGCAGCTAACAGAAATTAATTTTCTTAACACTTAATACTAACAATTACACAAGAGTCAACAACCAGACTAACCATGACTATCAGGAAGCTCGCCTTCCTCAATCTCATCAGGGTCATTTCCATCACAAGAAACGCCACTCTCTGGATCTGCTAATTTTGTTTCCTTGTCAGAAACTGCTCCCTCTGATAGCTGGCATTGTAAGAGAGATACAACTTTGCTCAGGTAGGATTCTTGAAACTTGACATCAAGCTGGTAGTTTGCCCTCTCATCATTTTGTAAGGCTGTCAAGAAAGATTGTGCAACCTGTGAAAGAAATGAACTGAGCAATAGTACCCCAAATGCTTATATAGTTTACAAACACACACACAGTAAAGCACTATAAAATAACTGGTACCTTGTAAGCACACCACTGACCCAGTTCACCAAGTGCATAATTGATAGCCCTCAACTTTTGAATTAAGTTAACAGCCCCATCACTTTCTGTTCTTTCTGAAACACCATAAACTTGGCGCAGCTCTTCCTTGGCCCCAGCATCTCTAGCTCCCATAAACTGCCATTTACTTCTTCTAGAGCTCGATTTTGCAGCTTCTTCAACTTCCACTTCCATTTGTTTTAGCTGCTCATGAAGGGACCATAAGCTGGCTGCTTTGTCATACTGCACCACAATTTCCAAAGGCATTGGAACATGCTTTTCCATCTCCTTACGATCCTTTATGGTACAGACAATGGAATCTAGTTTACTTTCAAGATTACGAATCTTTATTGCACAATCTATTTGGCTGGAAACACCTGAATAGAACATAACCATAAGCAGCAGCAATATACTGTGATTTAAATCATTTCTGTGAAAAAGCAAGAGTTGAATCTAAGATGCTCGTCTTGAGTAATGTCACAGATTGAAAAAGAAAAGAAAATACCTTTCAAGTTAACAGGAGAAGCAGTCATTCCAAATACAGACGGTCTCTTCTCCTTTGGGGTTGTATGATAGAACTCAGACATCACTAAAGAATATGGATGTTTCTTCACAGCGTGATGACACTCATCAAGAATCAAGAGATTGATTGATTCCATTTTTATAATGCTGTGCCTCAGAATGTTCAAAAGAATTTGAGCTGTCATTACTAGAACCTGCAGGGCAAAATATCAAATAGTAATGGAGGAGACTGAGCACAAACCATCCTAAGCTACAGTATCAATAATGGGAGTAGAGTTACATATCGACCTTCTATTATTGATACAGTAATATTATGAATGGGGAACCCGTAAAATTTTTTGGGGAGTGAGCATTGAGTTTTACAGATTAAGGCTACTGTTTAGGTATTTTTATCTTCTGAACGAATTCTTGCTCTTCTCCTTTCTGTTTCCTATTTTTCCTTTACATTTGCAATTGTGTACACTGCCAGTGTATTGTTTACTTTCTGGCATTCCTTCCCCAACCCCAACCCC
>QANT01004960.1:0-25955 GCA_003254885.1 Purshia tridentata
TCATTCAAAGTGGCAATGCCAAAAAGTATTGAAGGAGTATTGGGAGTAGGGAGTTGTTGAAGCAGAACTTGAGCACTAGGAGTATCTTCAATTGCCTAAATTTTATCTAATTGGGGACAAGCATTGATCAATCGTCATTCCTTCGACATCGACTCTAGGGTTGATTCCATCTCCAACTGTAGAAACTTCATCCAGTCTTTGGATATCACAAACATTGTCGGGGACAACACTGCTTGTGTCATACAAATCACGTGGTTGCGTATTGACAACCACGTGCCAAAAAGCTCAATAGGGTCTTGCACATAGAAAACTTGCTTAGCTTGGGTTGCAAGTACAAAGGTGTCTTTGGTGTGCATTATTATAGAAAAATTTACCAGTTTGAAACCAAATCCATCAGTTTTAGTCCCACTATGGTTGTCTACCCATTGACAATCAAATAACACACATTTACGACCTTCTCCAAAATTCAACTCAATAATATCAGTCATGACCCCGTAAAAGTCCACCAAACTAGTTCTAGGCCTTCTATCACGAGCACTAGCATAGCTAGGTGTGCTGGCAGCCACAAATATGCCACAGTTCTGGTTTTTTTTACGATCATCTACTTCTTTAACTCTGAAACGGAACCCATTGATCACAAAACTCTTCATTCGTATTGCCCATTGAGATGGGCCATGGGCTAGTGCACACATGTCCGCGTGAACATCAACACCATTATCTAAATGATCTACCACCTATAGTGTAAAAGTGGAGTTAAGTTAACTGAGTTAGCATGTTAGTGAGTGTATACAATCTGTTGTCCTTCATGACTAATGTGACATAAGGTGCTAGAAAAACATGATAAATTACCTGAGATTTGAACATGTATAGGAATGACTCATTTGCTTCATTTTCAGCTGCCATAATCCTGGTCCTAGGTCCTCTATTCCTACGGCAATTCTCCCTGTGTTCGCTGTAATGTAAACACATATATTTTTTATTACAATCCAATTTTGTAGAGATACTAATTATAAAATATCACCACAAATAGTAGCAACGAGAATACTCACGATAAATATGGATCAACCTCGTTACAATTAAATAATGTGGTACGCCACATTATTTCCCATATGTTGGTATCTAAAAAAATTGGAACTTTACCACCCTTGTTCACCCCTTTGCCCGAAAAAAGTGCATACCCTACACGCAGCGTGAGTGAACCATCATTGCTGTTTCGTCCAAATCAATTGTGCCGCGTGTCAACGTCTTTCAAGTACATTGAGCATAATGATAAACATTCTTCTGCAATGTAACCTTCAGCTATGCTGCCCTCTGGTTTTGACTTGTTCCGTACATAAGACTTTAGTGTGTGCAAATACCTATTAAAATAAACAAAAATCAATTCATATGATTTGTAAAAATAGCCAAACATGCCCATTAACAAGTGCAAGTTAAAAGGCGCTCATACCTTTCAATTGGGTACATCCACCTATATTGAACAAGACCTCCTAGTGCTGCCTCTTTTGCTAAATGGACAGGAAGGTGAACCATGATGTCAAAGAAAGCTGGAGGAAATATACGTTCAAATTGACAGAGGGTTAGAACAATTCAGTTATTCAAGTCGGTGAAGGATTGGCTGGTAGAGGCTTTAGCACAAATTGTTTTGAAAAAACTGCAAATTTCTAGAATAATGGATTCAACCTTTCGTGGGAGTATACGTCTAATAGCTAGTAGAACCAAATGCTGTAACAAAATATGGCAGTCATGACTCTTGAGGCTGGTGATTTGTTTTCTGCTTAACGCTCACACATCTAGCAATGTTTGATGAATAACCATCTGGAATCTTTACATTTTTTAGTATCTGGCAAAATAGCTCCTCCTTACTACTCAATGTATATGCAGCAGGTGGGAGATATGTTTTCCTACCTACATGTATTGGATGTAGCTCTGGCTTCAAACCAAATTTTTCAAGATCTGCTCGTGCATTCATCCCATCTTTATTTTTCCCTTCCAATCCAAGGAGGGTACCTACAATGCTGTCGCAAACGTTTGTCTCGATGTGCATGACATCTAAATTATGTCTCAATAGGTTGTACTTCCAGTACGGTAACCTATAAAACATGCTCTTCTTCTTCCACGGTCCCTTGTATGGTGGAATTATAGAACTGGCAGCCGGTCTCCTAATTGAAGTAGCTCTTTTCTTAGTTTTCTTTCCAAGTGAAACTTAAAGTACATAATTTGATTAAGCACTCTTCACTGGATAAGGCAACCAGGGCTGGTCGAAGTTCATACGTGCCATTGAATGCAGATTTCTCTTTTAGCTAACGATGGTGAGCTGGGAGGAATCGTCGATGCCCCTGGTAACTTTGCTTTCTGCTATGTGGCAAATATTGATGCTCAGTATCCTCTTGACAGTGTGGACATGCCAATTCCCCTTTCGTACTCCAGCCAGATAGATTGGCATAGACTGGGAAATCATTAATTGTCCATAAGAGAGTTGCTCTCAGTGTAAAAGTGTGGTTTGTGTTAACATCATATGTAGACACACCCTCATTCCACAAAGTTTTTAACTCATCAATTAAAGGCTCTCTAAGTAAATATCAATATCATTGCCAGGAGCCTTAGGGCCTGGAATTATCGAAGACATAATGAGATACGGTTGTGTCATGCACATCCAAGGCGGCAAGTTGTAAACACATAGCACCACCAGCCATGTGCTGTGTGAAATACTCATGTGACCAAACGGATTGAATCCATCACTTGCAAGCCCAATTCTCACATTGCGTGGCTCGATGGAAAATTCGGGGTAACGATTGTCTAAAGCTTTCCAAGCTGGTGAATCTGACGGATGCCTCATGATGCCATCAGTAGAACAATGATCTTTATGCCAGGTCATATGTTGAGCCGTGTGTCGGGACATGAACAACCTTTGCAGCCTACTAGTGATTGGAAAGTAGCGTAAGACTTTGAACAACCTTTTCATATGGCTGCCAACAGGATACAAGTCCACGTCGACTTCTTGTAATAACTTGTAAAATTGTGCAGCCTTTTCGGTTGGTCCATTACAATACTCTGCTACATTCGAAGTAGTTGTAGTACCTTCATCCTCGTAAGGGGAACCCGGAAACAAGTCACCCAATAGATTCATCATATTATCATTGAACGTGTCAGACTCAAGTGCTTCATTAGTGTTAATGCTTACAGTTGAGTTTACGATGGGCTCACCATGATATGTCCAAGGCACATCCATATAGCGTGGATACATTCCAAATTTGACCATATCATTCTCTATATCCCCACGTGAGGTTGAAGCACTTTCGGCATGGACACTTAACTTTATTATCAATGGCCAAGTGAGAAAATCAAAAATCCAATAGTTGGCGTAACCCTCTGTCGTATTCAGGCAACAAACGGTCCAGTCTAACCCATGTTTTATCAACGGGATAAGTCATCCTAAAATAGTCCAATTCACACAATATCATATTCCATATTATAGTCTAAATAAACATTTATGCATTAACAGTCAAAAAATGTAGACATCAAATAAGTTTTGTCGATTTAGTAGGATATGAAGCAATTAATTAAGCAACACCCAAATTTGCCAATATTTGGACCATATATGTCACAGAGTTCAGACACATGTAGGTGTCCATACATATAGCATCATATGCAGGCAGTCATGTATTATACATAGGCAATTAGATTGAAATTTTTATTCTGAAATAAAAAAGGCTCTGTATCTACAAAGCCCATGCTTAGTGGTACGAGTTACTACTAGTAGCCTTGCAAATAGCAAATTTATCAGCTTCAGTAATGCCTATCATATTTTATCACTAAATAAATAAATAATAGTGAAGTTTCTAACTTTTTATGCAGTCCTAGGTCCTTCTCACCTTTTTCATTGGCTGGTATATTTATTTAGAATCACATATGTATATTGAACTTGAACACTATAGTATTACAAATTCCTGACACTACTAATCTGTACTCTTTGTTTACATGGTATAATAAGTTTGGTCAATTCAAGAAGATATGAACCAGTTAATTGAGGAACCCCTAGTTTTGCCAAATTTATACCATATATGAAGTGACAGAATTATGCGGCCAGATACATATTTATACATCTGTTAAAATGAACACATTCATTTCACTATATGCAAACAAACAAACCTAGAAAATTTAAGTATAAATCACCCAACTCACGCATCATATTAGTAGAGACTAGCACCGAACAAGCAATATATCAAAGCTGGACAGAAGTTGCTAAACATTGATATCTAGCTTGGTGGGAAATTACCTCAGAAAATCAATATAGGACAGGGAAAATATGGTGTCTTCGAATCTTATTGCTAACTATCCAATCCCAAAAATAAAAGTCTCTGCCAAACCATACATATATAATGAGGAAAAAATTCCAAAGATATCAAATTCAATAATATAGTACCCAAACGCACATAAGAAAGAAACAAAGGCAGTTAATTAGTTTAGGAGTGCATGAGAAACTGACCTCTGCAATCACTCAACTTTCGTGGGTCACTGTCACAAATCTCACCATATCAGTACCTCGTGGGTGTAACAGGAGCTTTGAATCTACCACCAAAAAGTGTGTAAATAAACTCATCCTAATGGTGGGATGAAGAAGGACGACAGCAATTAGTTTATTGAAAAGGCCACCCTAGCAAACAAAAGTGAGAGAGAAGAGTGGCCCAGATTAAGTATGTCTGAAAATTGCGAGCAACCAAAGATGCAAATACTAATGAGCAGTGAGTAAGAGTCATGGACAAAACAGAGTGGCAAAAGGAGTAAATCACCCCATAAAGCCGACCCTTTTTTTTTAGTTAATACCAAAGCAACTATTGAATAGTTGTAACTAGCAAAATAGCCCGCGCGATGCTGCGGGTGTTGAGAGTTTATAAAATATAAAAAAATTTATATTATTTTAATTGAAGGAATAATAAATCTAAAAAAGAAAAAAAGAAAAAAAAGATGAGGCTTTTTACATATATATTGAAATGTAAATATGTTTACAAACATTGACATGAATATTTATTACTAAGCTAAAGTTACAAAATGTGGATTGATGAAACATTTTATATGTTGATTGTTATGTTAAAATATTGATCATATCATTCAAAAAAAATTAAAGACCTGGTGCAGTATTTGTTTGTCATAGTAATCAAAAGATTAGCTGCATTCAACTGCTCATTGTTCAAAAGTTTTTGAATATATGTTGATTGTTATGTTAAAATATTGATCATATCATTTAAAAAAAATTAAAGACCTGGTGCAGTATTTGTTTGTCATAGTAATCAAAAGATTAGTTGCATTCAACTGCTCATTGTTCAAAAGTTTTTGAATGGGTGTTTACAGATGGGTGAATGGGTTTTGGGGAGTTTCATCTTATTGTTGCTAGCATTGTCATTGGCTGGGAAATTTTCTGTAAGGGCAATCTTCTCTCTTTGCTTTCTAGAACATGGAGCTTCTCCTCTTTGTTGGTAGCTTGTGCAGGGAACTTCTCTTCTTCTTTGTTGAACATTTAGAAAACATCACTTGTTAATTTACGTAAATGGTCAAATTTGAGACCATGCAATCTAAAAGTGTAGAATATTGTTTAATGTGTAGTAAAAAAACACTTGAATGCAAAAATTGGATTATGTGAGATTGATAAGATGGAAGAAGAAGCTGGCTAAACATTTTATCAGTTTAAGTCATTTAAGAGAGTAACATTTAAATGTAGCTTTAATATAACAGCTAATTTTAGAGAATTGGAAATCCAAAATTTCTCTCTTTGCTACAGCAGGCAATTTAAGAGATAAACATACATCATGTCAAGGTACGTTAAAGCTTAAATAATACCAAAATTCTTACAGCCATACATTGGAATGTAAGGTTTCCCAAAGCTTTAAACGGCTACTTGAGCTCAGAGATCAGCACTATCTTTACTTGGCCTAGAGGGTCTCCCTCGGTAGAAGTTGCATGATGAAAATCTCATTGCAAGGTCGAGTGAAAATCTCATTGCAAGGTCGAGTGAAAATCTTATAAGAAAACATACTGCATCTTAGGATTAAGGTATAAGAAAACATAGTGCATGTTAGGATTAAGGTAGGTGTTGACTAAATGTTGTTCCTTCATTGAGAGAGAAACTTTCCTCTCAGTATTTTAAGGTTTCTCAATCAAATGCATCATGAAAAGGTATTTTCAAAAAATTCCACCAATAATCTTATAAATGAAACAACCCAACACAGTATATTTATATATCAGCTGTTGGATATAATTGACCTAGTCAACTTCAAATAACTAATATAGCAAACGATTTCACTCCAATCTAATCCACCGAAAATTTCCTGGTACTTTACTAACAGCTTAAAAGTAAACTTCAAGGGGCATTTTTGAGATTGGCATTTTGCATAAATAAAGCCATGTGAATGTTGGAAGCAAGCACATACTAGATATTAACTTAATGATTAGTTTCCACAGTATGCTTCCTAGATTAAGAAAAATTCTCTAGTTACTTATCTCTATCAATTATAGTAAGCAAAAAAAATATTAAAAAAATAATCATCATTAGTTGTTCTGTGTAAATCACATGTCAAGCAGGTTCACAAAATAAGAGAAGTTAAGCTATACTTAAAAATGAATTTAAATGCAAATGTCACAATAAATCAAGGAAAGAAAGCTTAATAGAGATAATGAAATCTTGAATCTTGGCAATAAAAAGTAGGTAGATTTGTATAAAAAGGTAACAGATAGAGATGCATGCAGGTTTTTGCAGCAAATTTTAATTGCAACATGTGCAATTCTTTTGTCCCTTGATTAGTCTCTTTTGCTTGTAAGGAGGAATGAAGACTCATCCAGTAAGAGACATATGCTCTAAGATGTCACCATGTCATGGAATTGTTTTGTTAATCTTTTGTGAGGCAGGCACATGTATCATTTTATCTAATGGTTTTAAAATTTCTAGGTGGTTAGGTGTTATTAACTTGGGCAGCAGTAGAAAACCTTGGAAAGTGAAACTAATATAGGCCTAATTGGTGAAACACATTGGCATATGTCACATTGAAACCAATATAGGCCTATAATTGTCATAATTCTATTCATCACATGATTCCCAACTCAAATAGCTAGATTAAGAGTTTAAGCTCATACATAAAAAATCAAGAATATATGGGTTGCAAGTTGCAACTCTTTAAAAATTGCAATTAAAAAAAAAATCTAAAAGCAACAATGCAATTGAATTCTTATTGGTATCCTATACTAATCGAAGAAAAGAGCAACTTAAAAGGTAGATAGGCATGAATGTGGAGAACAAAAAAACTACATTTCTATTTTTCTTGGGGAGCAAAGAAAAATTTACATGTTAAGTCCACTTGAAAATGTAGAAAACCCAGCAGAATGAAGGGCCTTCCTTATTGGGATGAGCAGATTAGAGGGTATAGGCACATTTGCTGTAATGTATTTGTAGATCAAGCCTGGTGTTCTAGCTCCATCCATTGCTATGGAGTAAACGGTCCTATGGCGCCTGCTATAGTCCAATGCATGGTAGTACCATTGAAGCTCCCAGTATTGTGGCCTGAATCAGAACTGGGTAAGAACTAAGAAGACTAGAAAGAAAAGCAAAGAAATAAATAAAAATCTAAGGAATCATTTCATGACTAACTGGAAATAAAGATGTTTTGACTTACGAGTTGTGAACTTGTGACCACCCAAAAAAGAAAAAAGTAAAAGGATTACTTCTCAGCCTAGAAGATAAAGAAATGTAAAAACCAGAAGACCCAAAAATTATACCTTGACTGCGACATTTACGAAGGCTACACATCAATCCTGGATTTCTTTTTTTTGCTTGAACTCAAATTTGGCAAGCCAAATCTTAGGGAAAAGAAAACCCATACCTAGAAGAGAAAAACCCATAAAAAGACATTGATGATCGGAGCTGGGGTGGCTGCAATCGAGCATGGAAGCTCGCGGCTGTTTGAGTTTTCTGTGCAAGGGAAGCTAGCGGGATGAAGCCAAGGAGGAGGTGGCCGGTGCCTGGAGGTGACGCCGGTGGGCTAGGTCGGTTGGGAAGTGGCCGGAGAAGAGAAAAGTGAGAGTGAGGAGAAAGAGGGAGACGCAAACAAAAATTCACTCACAATGGCAAGTGGCGTAATAAAAATGAAAAGGCAGTGGCAATATGGTCAGCACACTATTGCTAAGCTACAGTATGAACAGTAAATCCTCAAACTGCGTTTTAGTATATACTAGCAAAGGTGCCCGCACGTTGCTGCGGGTCTTAAAAATGTGTAAAATGTCATTAGAAGTTAAATTTACTTAGAAAATTAGAAGAGAATAGGACATATGTTCTACATATATGGCAATGTAAGTAGTCTGTTAATAATTATATTAGCATTTTATGTCATACTTATTACAAAAATATGAATGGATGACAATTTGTGGCTAGTACTGCATCTTTGAATAACAATTTGTACCTGAAGAGAGTAAGTAAAGTAAAATATAAGTGAATAGAGAACCAAGTAAAACAGAAGTAGAAATATTTTGATTGAGAGTTTATGTGGTAAGTAGTTGAAACAACTTTACATAGGAATAGAAGCTAGCTGACTGTTTATTTTGCATTGTATATAAAAAGCAAGAACCATATCTGAAGAAAACGCAGGAACCATAGCTAGTGCCATATATATATGATAGCTAGTGCCATTCATGATCAATTAATATATATAAGTTTAGTAATTGCGTCAGGATCATCATCATGCATATGCTCATCTGCAGCAGAATTTATTGGGCAGTTAGTATTGAATATATATTATATATATGATGAGGTAATGCTAGTTTTTCTGATTCCCAAAAGAAAAATCCAAGTCCATATATATTCAGATTTTGTGGTCTCATGACTAATATTCCAAGCTAAGCTAGCTAATTAAGATAGCTAGCCTGCATATAATATATTCTAATTAATTAGAGGGAAAGTCATGCAAGCATGCATATGTCAAGTACTCTTCCGCATTTTCTTTAGGAATAAAAGCTAGTTAAATGTTTATTGCAACCTCCTAAACTCTAAGTGAAATGAATAAGAAGAAAAAAAAGTGATCAAAGACAAATATACTAAAGTGAATTCAGAGTGAAAACCTGATCTTGGCTTTTTTGGTGGTTGCTTAACTTTTTAATGCTTTGAGTGGAAGATTGTTCAAATCTGACCCACCCTGTTCTGAAGGATTTAGACCATGAGTTGTGATAGTCTTTTTTCCAGTTGCAACAGCACTTAAAGATATGTAAAGTAGGGACAAAAAAAAAAATAAAGGATTAGTAATTGTTAGAATTTTAATACAAATGAGAGAGTGAAAAATAATAATCAGTTTTTGCAAGGCAGTCATATGTATCACTTTGTATTTGATGGTTAAGTGAAAGATTGTTAAGTCATTCTTATATTTCTAATCCTGTCAAGGTAAAATTGAAGAAAACACATAAATATGAGCAAATTAAGGAAAACACATATATATGAGCAAATTGAAGAAAACCAATTAAACTTTCCACAGAAAATCAAAGTTAGAAGCTGTCAACAAAGCCAATGAAGCATCTATATTACTCGCTTACAAAATACAGCCATCAAAATTTTCATAGAAAACAACTGTTAGAAGCTATTAAAAGAAGACTGGAAAGCACAACACCACTGAATTAAAGAATACCTATCAAAGTTTTATTAGAAAATTAACAGCATTTAACACCCATCAAAATTTTCATAGATACTTATCAAAGTTAGGGTTCTGCAACAACATAATAGCTATGCTATTGGGTTCTCACAATAGCATATGCTATTCACATTGGGTTCTGCAACAGCAATGTCATATCAAAGTTTTTCATGCTAAGTTTCTCATTCATTTTGGAAGATAAAGGTGTGTTACAATCCACTTGAGTTTTAATTAGGATGTCTCTAATCAATGAATTAAGGTTTCTACAGTACCAAGAGAAACCAAACAGGTAAAAGCATTTCACAAATCTAGAACTTGAAAAAGAATTCAAGTGGAGTGTTGACTCAAATTAAACAGTAGTGGCTAGTAAATCAGTGTTCTTTCTATGTAATTACCCTCAATTATCCATCAGATTGGAGCAAAACTTCAAAAAGTCCACAGCAACTCTTCCATGAAGTCGGTTGCATGGGGCATCTAGTGACAGATATGATAGACTGCCAACAGGAAAACCAAAAATGGGTCAGAAAACAAACTGATAGTTAGAAATGTAAGACATGCTCAAATTAGGAAGTACAGATGGAAATGCAAAGAACAAACTTAATTACCGGATTTTCTATGACTTCAGGAATCTTAGGCTTGCCATACTCTTCTCCAGCATGAGTTGATTCAACTGGAGGAACCTCCGGGGACGGCTTCAATGAGTCATCATCAACATTTTCACTGGCTACCTTGTGATGACTCTACAATACCAAGAGAAAATGATTCATTCATGAACAGGGTCTGCTTTCTGTGTAATAAATCAAGCTATTCATATACTACAAATGTATCCAGAATATCAGTAACTAAGGGATACCAAATCTCAAAATTTCTCAAACTTTTCAATTCTAATATGTTTAGCTATTTACACAATTTGTTGGCCCTATGTTAACTGCACTTTCTTTGTACTTCTGTTTATCTAATATTGTGCTCCAAATGACCAGTGATTTAATGCATTAGTTTTAAACTATGCTACTTAATTGATTAATTCACCCACTTGCCACTTCCAGATCTATCTGATTTAACTTTTATTTGAACTTCGAATTTGGGGTTACATCACCATAAAAAACACACACAACACCTTCCCATTCATTCAGTCATTCATAAACATTATTCACATTGTATATGTATATGTACATATGGGTATCTATAATAAGAGACAGAAATAAAGAACCTGAATAGCAGCCAAGCAAGCCTTTTCTTTGGAGATGTCCTCAGGTTCTCCTTGCAATTTAGGCAGTGCCAAAAATCCAGAAAATATATAAATTTATAAAATCAAAGCTAGAGAGAGAGAGAGAGAGAGAGAGAGTAAACAACATCAACAGGCAAAATATGAGTTACAAAATGGAGCAAGTGTGATTAAAAAAACATAGTTTTTCTCTTCCTTTTAGATTCACAGTGAGAAACTGACTAAAAAAGAAAATGAACATTACTAAAAAATTAATAACGAAACCCATAGTAAGATTAACATAATCAATAAATTTAGATGATAGAAGAAGAAAAAAAAGAAAATTAAACCGACATAACTAAAATCAAACACAGAAAGAGCAAAACCCTTGGTGCGAAAAGAAGAAAAAATACACAATCACCTACATGCAACCAACTTCTATTTATTAAACCCAATAAATAAAGAGAAAAAAATTTCAGAAATTATGAGAATATGAAAACAAAAAAAGAAAATAACAAAAAGATCAACAAAGAAAAACAACACACAGACCCAACACACACAAACGAAGAAAATAGAGAGAAAAAAAACCACAGAAAAAAAGAAGGCGAGAGAGTGAGAATACTTATTTGGAAAAAAAAATCCCCAAAAGATATAATCATATAACCCATCACGCTAGATCATTTGCAAGATCACAACCCAAATGACAAAAGAGGACAGAAGAAGAAGCCTAACCCCAAGAGAGCCACCAGATCA
Source organism: Purshia tridentata (assembly GCA_003254885.1). Lineage (NCBI taxonomy): Eukaryota > Viridiplantae > Streptophyta > Magnoliopsida > Rosales > Rosaceae > Purshia > Purshia tridentata. The sequence goes on from QANT01004960.1 coordinate 11,617, forward strand.
AAAAAAATTTTAACTGTGGGAGGAAACGGAAGGAGAACTAAATAATGGCAGGAGGCGTAAATAATTATATCAGGTAAGGGCAACAACACTATATGCNTTCTTGTCTTTATACTAAAACCTCACAGTACTGTAACTTTGCAGTATGTTGCTACTTTATGAGAACTGGTAGAACAACTAGCTGAAGAGAGAACTCCAGAAGGCTTACCAAAGTTGGTATGTGTTTTATTTTCCATGATTTACTTTTAAGTATTATTTTTCAATAATTTGATGCATATACCATCATGCTTCCATCTATGGAAATACTGTGAGGTGTCTCATACTCTGCAAATTAACCTACAGGTTTTGGTAGACATGATGGAAGTATTGACTGACATGCCAAACACTTTCTTTAGAGTGAATATGCTGTTTGTACTCATAAAAAAGAGACATCCTTTCAAATCATTAGCGTATTTCTGGTGTAAATAATGGTTTGTGGCAAGGCAACTCAAAGAGAGTAGTCTCATGATGAGCCGCTCCCTGCAAGACATTGAAAAAGTAAGATACCGTAATTTATCTGATGCATGATCTTGTAACCTCAGCGCCATATTAGGATTTTGCTGGCTGTGATTTGATTTGTGTTTCTGGGTGATGGTGACCAGGGTGAATGAAAGTTATGAAAGGATGTTTTGGATTTAGAACAAAGAAACCCAGGTTTGAGGGTGCTGTTGTGGGACTGTGAAGAGTACCCTGAGACCACTTAGACTAGCAGAGATATTTAGGTGTGAATAGGAGAACTGATTTACATTTTTTATTTTTTATTTTGTTTAAGATGAGTTTAAAAGGGTTAGGGGAGGTTTGAATGATGGTATCTAGTATGGTTTTCAATATTCAGGGAACTAAGAGAAAGAAGCTGAAGAATAACATGATAAGCTTTAGCAATCAGACCTAGAAAAAGAGGGCATTTAAACCCATGAGAGTATATATATGCTGCTGGATATCTTTAATTATGGTTTGTGTGCAGATAGTGGATTCTACATCTGTTTCACATGGCTTGTGATGTTTCTAATGACCTGTATATTCATCATGGTTGTACTCTTAATTCGCGTCACTTAAATAAGCATATCTTTAGTTAAGAAGGCCAAGATTCATCTTCCCTCATATTTTTGCTTCCGACTGTTCTCATCATGCATTAATTATCTCAGTGAAGATGTTTGGTCGATTCAGTTATAAAATGTTTGTCTAGAATTATAAGAACCAGTGTTTAAGCCTAGAGAAGTAAAAGAACATTGGAGAGACCACCTATGTGGTTGCCCCTTCTAATCACCAAGAAATTGCATTGAATAAAGTAATAAATACACCCCAAGCTATAAAGCTCTTGAATGGTCTTATGGGACTGTTATACACTACTAACTAGCAGCCCTTGCTGCTTAGCTTTATTATAATTGCTTAACCCTCGGGATTATATAACTAATCTCACAACTCAACATCACCATTGGGGCTCAGAGTCACCTTTATTATCAAAGAGCAACCTAGAGAGTCATTCTCAGTGTACTTATGTCCCACAGGCACCCAACATTTGCTTTCGGTCCTAACGTACATGACTTGAGGTTAATCATCCTGCCAATAGAGAGACAATGTGCTACCCTAATCGTAATCGCCATATCATAGGGTAGAACAACTCTAGGTAGAGGTCTTGAATTGGCCTGCTAAGTTTACCTGCTGATCAGATTCTATTACTAGACATTTTGTGCTGACCTGTTGGGACCATGTTCTTTTTATTTGGCCAACATGACGATGGAGTTAGTAGTTAAGGAAATTAAGAAATTGTGTTGAAGCCATGCTTCTTAGACCTAACCAGTTGTTATACTCATTCATATGGGTTGAGAAAACAAATTCATGCAGTTTAACGTTTTAGTTTTATGAAATCTGATTATAATACGCTATCATATAATATATGTTTCTAAATTCATGCCTCAATCAAAATACATAACAAATTGTTTACACCCTAATTTTGAATTGGGCTGAGATACACGACTAAGCCCAATAATCAACCAGCCCAGCCTAATTGAAGCAACACTAAGGGGAGCAACACGCGACTGACCAAGCCCATATCTGCGAGGCCCATATCTGCAAGGCCCATGACGAGAAATTAGGAGCAAATCAAGACCCAGTTGCACGTTTTTAAAGGAAAGGGAGGAATCCTAATAAGGCAAGAATCCTAAGTGGATTTAGATACATACATGGTAGTTTTTAAGATTACTTGGGCGTGAAGGTTAAGCAAGCCAAGAGTCAGAATTACACTGGGATTTAAATTTTTTTGAAGGCCTAGGGTTTGACCCTTATATAAAGAAGCATTGACAAGAAGAAAACTCTCTCTCAACACACATGCACAAAAATCAAGCTTCTCAACCAATTTTGACATTCATCAACCCTTTTACGATCTATTCCTCAATTTTCTCTGAGTCACGGCAGGAAATTTTCTAGGTTTTCTAGTACATCAAAGAGGGATCGAGGTAGACAAAAACAAGCCAAGGCCAATATTGAAGCTCCAGTGCTAAGAAACAAGAAAAAGCTTCAATTTCTTCTTGGCAAGGTGAACTTCTCACGATGATTCATATCAAATTTGGCTGGTAAGGTATGACATTTCTCCTCTATGCTTAAATTTAAAGAGAGAGATTAGTTCACATGGGAAGAAGAATACCAAGAATCTTTTGACGTAATCAATGGGTATTTGACCCAACCACCAGTGTTGATCCCTTAAAACAGGGATAAACACTTGAAGTTGTACATTGTCGCAGCTGAAAGTTCAATTGGAGTGTTGCTCCCTCAGGACAATGAGCAGGGAAAGGAGCAACTCATACACTATCTTAGCCAAACCCTCACTAAAGTCGAAACTAGGTACACCTATGTGGAAAGGCTCTGTCTAGCACTTTATATCTCAGCCATGAAGTTACGGCAATACATGTTGCCGACCATGGTGCTCATCATTTCCAAGACAGATGTGAGTAAGTACATGTTGACACGACCAATTATTCACGGCCGAATTAAAAAATGGACAATGGCTTTGTCAGAATTTGACTTTAGATACATCCTTCAAAAGGTTGTCAAATAATACAAAAACCAGATTGATAATTGTTATGTTGAAGTATATGGCGCCGCGCCGAGACCAACCAAAATAAATTGAACAAAGATGCTCGCTGGGAGTGCAACAACATGAAAAACATTAGAGTGCTACATTTCCTAAACCACACGGTGACATTTGGCCTTGTTCCAAGAAATAGGGGGGCATATGTTTACACCCTAATTTGGAATTGGGCCGAGATACACGGCCAAGCCCAAAAGTCAACCAGCCCAGCCCAATTTGAAGCAACAATAAGGAGAGCAACATGCAAGTGACCAAGCCCATATCGACAAGGCCCATGATGAGAAGTTAGGAGCCAATCAGACCCAGCCACACGTTTTTAAAGGAAAGAGAGGAATCCCAATCAGGCAAGAATCCTAAGTGGATTTAGATACATACATGGCAATTTTTAACATTACTTGGGCGTGAAGATTAAGCAAGGCAGGATTCGAATTACACTAGAATCGAGATTTCTTTGAAGGCCTAGGGTCTGATCCTTATATAAAGAAGCATTGACAAGAAGAAAACTCTAGCTCAACACACATACACAAAAATCAAACTTCTCAGTCAATTTTGACATTCATCAACCCTTTTTCGATTTGTTCTTCATTTTTCTCTTAAGAATTTCGTGCTTCTTTGTAGCTCTGCTAGAACTCAGTTGGTTTTAGTATTGATTTTTCTTTCGGTTATTCATTTTGATTTTGGTTTTCATATTCTTAGATGAGGTTTGTTGTTAGAACAACCATTGTTACTCATTTCCAAGACAATCAATTAGTTCATACTTTTTATATTCATGTTCATATCTTTTCTTTGCATCCAATCACTCAAGCACTCATTTATCGAGTCTTTAATTTTGAACATACTATTATTGTCATTCATATTCTTAGATGAGGTTTGTTGTTAGAACAAGCATTGTTACTCATTTCCAAGACAATCAATTAGTTCATACTTTTTATATTCATGTTCATATCTTTTCTTTACATCCAATCACTCAAGTACTCATTCATCGAGTCTTTAATTTTGAACATACTATTATTGTCTCGCTGAGTATTTAAAGACCTTGAGGATCAAGGCATAGAAAAGAACCTAGCCGAGGTGTTTGCTCCTTGCTCGCTGCACAATCACTTGTTAGTAGTTGGATATCAAAGCGCGAATATTACATTTAATCACCATCTTACAATCATAATACTTTATGTGTTTCGACCATCTGGCTATGCAGTGGCACGCCTGCACACTCATCTAAGGACTGCCAGTGTATTGGCTAGGATTCTTAGTAATCCTTGCCGTGAATCTTAGGTGAAACAAATATATTGGCCAATCCCATGGTATCTAATGTCGTTTCTGCAAGAGAATACTTAATAGAAGAAAATTGTTATTAGCTCTTAGTTGTTAGACACATAGTTCCTTTTGACTTGTCCTCAACTCACTTAGGTAGGACATTTTGACTTCCAAGACAGAAAACTTACTGCTCAAGTTTTGAATTTTCCCTCCTTTAAAGCCCATTGAGGTTCCATATATAAGAAGAAAGAATAGTCCAGGATTAATTTATAAAGTGCAAGGAACTGTTGAAGACAAAAAATGAAGAATTCTTGGATAGGTTACAAGTCAATTGAAGCATCATAAATGGACCTTTCTATAGACGATACATGTACAAAGGATTATAGTCAATGGCCATTGAAATTAAAAACAAATAAAAAATAAAAAGTCTATTTTTTTGGCTTACAATTGCATACTGAACATCTTCACGTTGGACCAATAGAAAATATATATCTATATTCAATAAACCCACAAACAAAGATAGATGCAGCATATTTTCTCTCCTTGAGGCCCTAGCTTGTACTCTCCTATAGACAATAGGGTATTTGTTGATGGGTAATTCTTGCATCCACTGGTCATCTACACTTGGTTCGATGAGAATTTATAAAAAAATTCAAGCACTATATGAGAATAATTTACGCATGAAAAATTTCCTGTATATAATTGGCATAAAAAATTCTCATATAAGTTCTCGCTCGGACCAATTGTGGATGCGAGAATCCCTATTTATTACTTGCCTCTCATGTTAATGTAAGTTTGTGTAATTGTCTATTTCTTAACGACAAAACAATCACTTTGTAAATACTATATTAGTTTAGATTAAGTGAGTCAAGTGTTGGTTTTAATCATTGTTTAAAGTGAAGTAAGATTCGAGGTTCAAGTGTTGATCAAACCGTGTCTCAATGTTCAATTCCTATTAGGATCAAGGTAATTTGTCTTAGAGACTATGCATGCATTCTAGGTGATTAGAAATTCATTCATATGCCTTTAAATGTGTTTTAATCTCTTTGGGTTTGAAAAAGGATGTTTGAAATTGTTTAAAAAATGTTTTTGGTCTCAGAAGATCGATCCCATGGATCAAAGGACAGGTCCAAAGGATCAGAGGACCGGTTCTACGGATCAGAAGACCGGCCCTAGGGGTCAGAGGACCAATCCCATGGATCAGAGGACCGGTCCTACAGTGGCTTATTTTTTTCTAACTTCTAGATGACCGATCCCATGCTTTAGAGGACCAGTCCTACTCGTGATTTTTTACAATTTTGTGTTTTAAATCTCAGTTTTTAAAGGTTTTAAAAGGCATAATTGATTGCCATATCTTTCCTAATTGGTTTATGTTTTTTTTCCTAGTTTATTAGGGTTTGTCTCTTATAAATAGATTGTTTTAATCTTAAATCAAGTAAACTCACTTATATTATACAATTTGAGAGATTGTGCATTCTAGGGTTTAGTGTGTGAAGCTTTTATTGATTCTATGAACATCCTTTTTGCGTAAACACTAATCATATAGGATAGTTCATCGGGCATAAACATAGATAGGTTGAATAGATTGTTCATTGTGAATCTATTCAATCTATCACACTCATTCATACATCTTCCATCTTTGGTTGAACTCGAGTACTAAGGTTGAAGTCGAGTTCGTGAGCTCTTGTCTTCAGGGAGTTGGCAAAAAGGTCTCTACTCAATTCAAATGATCGAAAAGATATGAGTGGCTGAGGTCAGTTTTACTTTTCTATGAAGGAATCTAGATTGGTTTGGATCGAGTCATTGGTTGTAACCTTTTAGGTATTATAGTGGATTATTTATTTGGACTAGCTTCCGTGGTTTTTCCCAATTGAAGGTTTTCTGCGTCAACAAATGTTTGTGTTCATTGTTTAGTTGTTTGATTGTTTTATTGATCAAGTTTAGTTGATTTTAATCTGCTACTTAATTAATCAACTTAGTAAAATTAAAATTGGGTAAATTGCTGTTAAAGCCTATTCATCCCCACCTCACCCCCCATTCTTTAGGCTTGTTTAGTGATCTAACTAGGGAATTTCATCTCAAGGTTCTTATTGTTGAAGTAAATAGCAAATACTTCCAGTTTTCTTTTAGGAGAATGCTTCATGCTTAGCTTGTTATGTACATGTTATAAGTCAATCACTCTTCGATCCAATGGTCAATTCTTCTTTGTAAGCCATCATGTTTTAATTAATTTTTGTTTGAAAGCATCAAGTAAGACTGGATGAGTGCTTAAAATCTCCAACAACCTCTTTATATATCTTGGCTTTTTAGCTAATTTGTAGATGATGTGTTTGGTTATCAAGATAAGACCTCTAAATCCACCCCAAACTACCAAACCACTCCAAACTAATTATAGTGCATCAAAATCATAAAATTAAATTTAGAAAATTTTCATTTTTTATGGGTTTCGAAGTATTACCAAATTAAAATTATCGAAATTTTTTAAAAGTTTAAATTTTTTTAGTCTAAATTTCTTATTGGAAAATTTGTAGATCATGTTAAGAAAATGTATGTTCCAGCAGTCTTTCTAGGGCTGTCCATTTTATCAACCGAAGGTCCTAATGCGCCTTGGGCGTGTTAGATTGTTTTATCAGCCGCAACTGAAGGGGCTTCACTCTCCGCGCACACTATGAATTTAAAATACAACACCCACTCCCTACTCACCACTTCTCCATTCTCAATGACTCATGTTTCATCTTCAAATCAATGTGTTATAAATAATTTATAATAATAAAATAATTCCTATAATGTACAAATCATTCATATAATCCATATGTCACGTATTAGCATACATATACAATTTTTCAACACAGATTCAATAAAATCAATTTTGTAGTTAAAGGTTCCCCAGATCCCCAACCTGGTTTCCAGAGCTCAGCCTGACCTCATACATCCATTCAAGAAAATCCTAAATTGTCTTTTCCATCCTATCATCACCAATTCACTTGACGGGTTCAAATCCTAATTTCAATATAAAACCAACCGTCTTAAGATAAACCTAAATTTCTCAAATCCAAGTATTTCCACAACTTATGGAAATAAATCTTACCTTCGGCTCAAAACATTCAGAGTAACTTTGTAAGAAATCGACGATATAGGTTTAAGAACTGAAATGACCAAAATGCCCTTAAATTGAATCGAGAGTCCAAGGTTACTTTCTAAGGTTCCGTCTTAGAGTCTAATCCGAATACAAGTGGATTAGAGTCACTCAAAGAACGAGATAAACCTATTTTAGAATCGATAATACGAGGTTTAGTAGAAATGATCGAAATACCCTTTTGTAAATGAGAGCTAAGGTTTACGTTATAAGGTTATTTCCTTTTGGTAAATGGTTTTAGTTCATTGAATGGATAAGATTGAGTTTGTCCTGTTTGTTTATTTAAAGGTTCGAGTTCGGTTTAGGGTTTGGTGACAGGAACGGTATCAGAACGAGAGTTTCCGAAGTTAGATAACCTGTTCAGCAATACCTAAAGAACAGAAAGTTCACAAGAAAAACAATATGGCTATTAAAAGGCCAGAATTGATAAATAGCAACCAACAATACAAACAAAGCTGGGATTGACTCATGGAGTTTCAATTAGATAGAACTGATAAATCTCATGGCCAACCCGCCATCATGAGTGGCGAAGGCAATGGTGGCAGCGGCGACCCAACCTGAAAATTGACAAATTCAGATCAATTCAACCCAATTACAATCTAGGCAATTTAATTGGGTCAAAAACAACTAAGAAGTAATTCAAATTGGCCTAATTCAAGGTGAATTTGAATGGGTGTAAAAGCCCTAGAAATCCAATTTTACTAATTACACAAAATTGAAAGGCAAGACCATAGGGGAAATAAAGCCCATGATAAGGGGAGAAAAACCCACCAAGAACCAAGGCCATTGGTGGCCGGAATCGATCTGAATCGACGGTAGAAGGCGATGGCTTTGCGCATAATGTTCGAGTTGGGTGCTCGGTTTGGCTGGGTTTCGAGGCAAGGGAGATTGGGGGAAGGAGAAGGAAGAGAGGAGGATGATTTCTAGGTTGGTTTCGCGGGGAGGATCCGATCAGAGAAGAAGAAGAGGCAACTCGGCTAGGGTTTTCATTTTTGGGTTGTGTCTTGGTGCGAGAAAGGCATGGGGAGAGAGAGAAGGAAGAGACGATGAAGTAGAGACCCAAATCACTTGCAACGGTGGCTGGATAGCGCGTCACGCGCTGGTGGAAGCTGATGGAGAGAGAGAGTTGAGAGACCAGGGGAAGGCTCGGGAGAGGAAGAGAGAAATGTGAGAAAAAAGAGGATTCTGGGTTTGTAAACCTTTGAGTGTGAATGACAAAATTGCCCCTGAAATTTGAGCTTCCATAAAATCCACATCGTAATTCTGAATCGCATTCCGTTCGAGTCTACGCGCTCGTTAAGTTGAAACCTATCCAACGAGACTAAGATCAAGATTGGGCATTTCCTAATTTGTATTATTCCTCAATGGCCCACTAAAATCCTTAAAATCCAATTAAATCACCAAAATAAATTCTGAGGTTCGAAAAACATTCTATAAAATCCTACGACCTTGTCTCGATTAATATTAATTTTCTACAACCTTAAATTCACTTATTAACAGTTAAAATTCCTCAAATAAATTTCAGTGCCTCCAAATTAATAATGTAATTATTCTTAAATCACAATTACTCCGAAATTAATTATAATCATTTTTCGGGATCTCACAGGCCACCTATAGAAATGGGGACAATAGTTTCTGACATGGACCCCTCGAAGGAAGTTTAAGAAGGTCATATATCATAAAAGAATTATGCTAGAAGGGGGTTGTTTGACAAATACTTATCATGACCATAAGATGAGAAGATATATGAGCCAAATGAATCTCTTTATCGAGGCCAGTAGAATTGACCCTAGTGGGCAAGGGAATGTCAAGAGAAGGTGTTGCATTGTCTTAAGCAATGAACAAACAAAGGTTAAATGTGCTAAATGGCTAACCAAGATCTTATCTAAAGATTAGATGGTTACCTCTTTCGCTTGTAGCTGAGGGATAATAATGGCCGTATTTGTAAAAGTCCCCAGAACAGTCTCCTTAACATGGTCCAAGTTGGTGCTACTAGGGGGTGTGGCATTGGCCGTGATTGGTGCTTGGCCAAGTGAAATGGCTGGAAGCGCGAAAGAGGTAGATAAAATCCCGTTAGGCTGAATCAGTAAATCATCAAATGCGCCATGACCATGGGACATTTATCTCGTGTCCAAGAAAGTCCCTACAGTAGCCTGCAAAACATAAGTTAGAAGTGTGCCAGTCCAATGTTAGCCAGGGTGTGGGGGAATGATTGGTCAGCAGTAGGTAAAAAGCCATTTGGTGGCAAGTCTATTGGCGTAGAATGCATAGTTGCAATTGTGTTTTGAGTTCAAACTAGCTAGCATTCGAACTAAGGTCCTTTCCGTTACTAACAACCGAGGTTGTACTTTGATGGTTGACATTGCTATTACTACGAACAAGTAGGACACATTCATATCCACTGCCCATTGTCACCAACATATCAAATGCCAAGAACCCAATAACCACTTAATCCCTTCCAAATCCTATGGTGTTTAATTTTGAGGTTATACATGAAGGCTCTGTTGTATAACGTATACAAATTGCTTATTTGTACACCTTCACCTATAGCCCACTCCCATATAATTTTTTTAATAATCCGAATTGTCTATTTTTTAGACCTCTACTCATAGATCATCCATGCAAAAAATTAGCTAAATCAAAAATCATTTGTTTATCTAACTTTGATCAAACATCTAGACGGTTTCTCCAAAAATATTTGGTTCGTCTATTCGTTTGATCAAAATTAGATAGGCAAACGGTTTCCGATTTAACTATGAATAAAGGTATAAAACATAGATGGTTCGGATTTAGAAAAATTACATGAGAGTGAGTTACGGGTGAAGGTATACAAATAAGTTATTTGTAGGCGGTATACAACAGAGACTTCTTGTGTATATATATATTTATTTATTTATTTATTTGCTACAAAAAAATATATATATATATATATTTATTTATTTATTTGCTACCAAAAAAAAATTTGTAAACTCCAACTGTTGAGCGTACCCAGCAGTTTCCTTCTTTTATTTTTCAAGGTGTGTGTGTGTAGGTTGTGGTGTGTGCTTTGGGCAGTGCAAGTTGGAGCGGTGATGTTGTGTGAGCGTGGTTTTAAACAAGTGACTGGAAACCAGCAAAGCCCAGTAAACCACCAGAAAGAAGAAAAGAGAAGGAGAAAGAAGAAAGTGATATTGAAAGGGAGAAAGAGAGATGAGAAAGAACAGGGAGAAGGAAGAGGAAGCTAAGCTCCATGTTTTATGACTTCTCTGTTTTGTTTATAATTGAAGTGGATTATGGTTTCTGGTTTTGGTGAGGTTTATATATTGATTAGAGAAGGTATATAATCACAAACACCATAGGATTTGGAAGGGAAAAGGATGTGGAGTCGGGTTGGGTGCATTGAGTAATTTTAGATATTGGGTTTTTGAATTTCAATTGTTTGGATTGTGTTTTCTTCGATTTTATTTGACAAACAAGTTTTATTTTATCATTCCTTAACCTTAAGAACCGATTTGGATGGTGAGAATTAGAGCGAATTGAAGTTAGATGAATTTGAGAAATCTGGAAATTTTCTGCAATTTTGGGTACCCTACTTTGGGCTCGATTATTTGGAAATTTAATTGTCCAATTTTCATGATCTTCTTATGGTTGGAAAGAAGAGATGCAGGGTTTTAATTTGAAAGTTTAAAAAGTGAGCCACAGTTGAGAAAAAGTAAGTAAAAATTGCATAAAATAAGGGTTTTTAGGGAAGACGATGAACAATAACCAGTGACCCCCACTCGCATTGCCAGTGCATGGTGGCAAGTGTGGTGGTTTCCGACGGCCTCCGTCGTCTGGAAAAGTTCCCTCCCCACTTAGTTTTCAATTTTGAGTCTCATGGTAGGCTCTGTTTTGCAATTTGAGACCCAAAATTAGAGAAGTGCTACACACACTAGGATTAGAGAGTGAGCGACTTTTGTTCTTTATTTAATTGTGGTTTTCTTGTACGGGATTATGCTTGGACGATGATCGGGAAGCACAAGAAAATTTCTAAAGGAGGCTTAAGCATAAGTTCGAGGTAGGGGGATTAGGGAACATTTGATTGCAAACTTGATCATATTGAATCTTTGTTGAGTAATATTATATGTGTACTAATATGTGAATTATATGAAGGGGAGCGCTAGGGGGCCTCAAAATCAAGTGCCTCAAAATAGCCTTAGTGACATGGAATTTCCATGTCGTAATTTTGTTTCATTACTTTAAAGTCACGTTATAACAAATTGTCACATCAGAATTTTTAAGGACATACCTACCATTTTAATTAAATTTGATATTAAATTACAAACAATAAAATTAAATTAAAAAAAAACTTACAAACAATATACAAAAATATTGAAAAACATACAGAAATCACAATTATGTTTTTCTATATGGTTTTGTAATTTTTCTATATGTTTTTTAATTCTTTTGTATGTTTTTCAAATTTTTATTTTTTTTAATTAAAAGGGTAGTTATGTCATTAAAAATACTGATGTGACAATTAAAATATGAAGTGGATAATCACAATTATGAAATAGAAATTCCACCTCATTGAGGCAATTTTGAGGCACCTCATTTTGAGGCCCAAAATCATTTTCCTTATATGAATTATATGAATGACTTGAGAATAGTATGAATTAGTTAATTATATATTAATTAGTAATGCATTAAATTAATGTGCATCTATTTGAATGTGAGGTAGGATTCATTGAGAATGAAGGTTACGGTGGTGAGAATGGATTGGGATTTAAATTCATGTATTTAAATTTGTAGTGTGTGCATGGGGAGAGAAGCCCCTTTAGCAATAGTTAATAATACGACCTAAACCCCAACATGCATTAGGACCTTTGATTGCGATCGAAGTTAGGATGTGCAATGAGATCTTTGGTTGCGATCAAAGATGAGATGTATTGCAATTTATATTGCAATATGGATCAAGTGTTAACTTGTATGATAGGACACTCAGGGCCATAATGATAAATACACGGTATAGGACGTGAGGGCCTATTTGTTATGTTATATGAGTTAATTTTTATCCATGTTATGGGGTTTACTTTTTAAAGGATTAATAAGGAAGTGCAGCATAACATTCAAGCATCAATAGTATTACTATATATTACTTGTTCCTTGATTGTGTGTTTTTATTGAGTTTTAGTTTAATCAATTTTGCCTTAAAAGGAGTCTAATGTCCCTACTGAGCCGTTGGTTAGAGCTCACCCCCTCAAATACTTTGCAGGTGCTGTAACAAGAGTTAGTACAAAGACCATCAGAAGTAGTCTTTGTGATTAAATGTGAACTGAGTCAGAGTTCAATTTTGATTTGAGTCAAAGTAGTGTAAAGTACAAGAGAAGACTGAGTTTGTAAATTAAGCTTGAATTGAGTTGTAATACGATAGTTGTACGAAGTTTACTCTTTTATTTATTTTATTTTTCACGTCACATTCTAGTTATAGAAGCTAATTCTATAATAAGAGTGTGATTGACTCTTTAATTCGGGATTTACTCATTAATCCCGGATTGGGGCGTGACAATTGGCAAGAAGAATCCAAGAAGTGCGAGTCCTACTAGGAGAAGGAAGGAGATTTCGGGACAAGAAATGTCCCATTACCTAGGATTGCATTCTAACACCCTATAAATAGATGCACTCGAGAGAAGAGAAACACACATACTCAACACCCAACACACAAACTATAAGTCTCAAGAATCTCTCAAAGTTCTTTTGCTTTCAATTTCTTTTTATTTGCTACCGTTAAAGGTGCTTTTAGGTTTCTCATAACTTTAGTCTTACGATCGTTAGTTTCTTGCTCTACTAAGCTTTTGCAAGGCCTTATTACTGATTTAGTTTTCTTGTCCATTTACTTTCAAGTACGCTACCTCTTGTTCTTGCTTTTCAATTCAATTTCAACACAATTGTCTTTACCTTTTCCGCACTTTACTTTTAAGTTCCTTTACTTCACCTTCTTGTTCTTCAATTCTTTTTAATTTGATCACTTTATGTTTCTTGCAATTTATTTAAAATCTTTATTTACATTCTCAATACGATCCATCTTTCTATTGATTGTTTGTTACAAGGCCTTATCCCCGAGGTTTGAAAAAAGCCTAGGCCAAGAGTGGTTCCTAGCTTGGCCGCGCAATCGTTAAAATTCGATTTCAGATTTAGGTGCAAAATCTCAATATCACTATCTCATATTCTATTGTGGCCTAATGGGACCCAAAAGTTACATGCCCCGCACTTACACCAAAACGGACCAAACTTCACTTTCAGCTAACCTTGGTTAAAAAACAAGTGAATAGCATGATTTTATTATCTTACTATCTTATATTTTATAATCTTATTATTTCATACCCTAAACTAAACCTAAACTCTATTGTTTCTTTTAACAAAAAAATTATTAGTTTATTTTGAAGTAAGGTATTGTGGTTTGGGGTTTGTGGTTTGGAGTTTTGATATTACATATGTTTTATAATTTATATGAAACATAGAATTTACATATACTAAATTCTAAACCCTATAGCCTATATCTCATACCCTAAATCCTAAACCTTATTGTGTGTTTTAACACAAAAAAAAAATTATTAGCTTCAATTGAGATAAGGCAGAGGTCGGCAATGGGCCTAGCCAGGCTAGCCCGACCCTAGTTTTTGGGGCTCGAGCTGGGTTCGGGCTTGGATTAGAAAAGCCCCAATAAGGCTTTCAGACCAAGCTGCGCTGGCCTGGGCCTAAATGCACAAGCCCGAGGCCCACCCATCGGGCTTAGGCCTTGCGGGCTTTTGGGCCGGGTCGGGCTAGGCCTAAACCTGCTTTTGGGCCTTTTTAGCTTCTTTTTTG